>VUJU01001469.1:0-56714 GCA_009835225.1 Aphis craccivora | reverse complement strand
TTGAAATTGGAGCATTATTTCGACTAGTTATGCTGTACACAGACACAAAAAAAAAAAAAAAAAAAAAAAAAAACACACATCATTGTAAAATCAATACATTCTTCACTCCGTTCAGAATCTAAAAAATAAAGATGTAGGTAATGAGGATGATTAATGATTATATTACGCAATCAAACTAAAAAGAGGTTAAATAATATTAAAATTTCGTGATTTAATTTAAATACTAATTTATTTACCTTAGTTAAGAATTAAAAATAATATCGTGGTAAAAATATATCACTTGTATTGATTTTTTATTAATGTTCAATGTTTTATAATTAATTAAATGACTCTATGTATTATATTATATTATTTAAAACATTTATTCATCATGAATTGTAATCACAGAAAAAAAAAACAAATAAATACCTAGTAAAGTAATTAACCAATAAACATAAAATAATATACTGTTTGGTTTATTAAAGCCATTGATTACCTATATAACTAATAATATAGTCTTTTCTAAAACCAATGCTAACTCAAAATAATATTAATTCAACATATTAAGCAGGAAACTAAAATATTAGTGTCTCTAATATTAATTAATCATTATGTTTTATTAAATCATACGCGACATCAGTACATCAGATAACATATTTTAATAATTATAATATAATATACATATAAGTATTAAATATCTATATATTATAATTGTTTACCACGTTGTATTCATTGTTTTTTATAATTTTATTTGATAAAAAATATATATATTATAAATAATATATATATATATATTGATAATTAAATAAAAAATATTTTTCATGCAATAGTCAATTTAATTTCATCGGTAGATTTAAAGTGTAAATTCGTTTGTTTTATCATGCTGAAAATGTTTACTTATAACTTATTAGTAATAAGTAATGTACCTAGTTGATAATTTCAAAACCACCAATAAAATAATTTAATGATCATCTATAAAATATTATGTAAATAATTAAAAGTACATTCTAAGCTAACACTTCATATACTTATTGCTTGTTATTTAGGTCTGAGGTTTTTTATATGAGTATTTAAACATTAGATGTTATAATTTATATCAGTGTTTATCATAGTATCATTCATACCTTTAGGTGTAATGTTTTATAACTTCAAATTTATTTTTATAATTTATAATTGAAATTCTATTTTATAGTGGTATAGTTAAAAATTATAAAACAAGGACAATGGAGTAGAAGTGATTTTCGTTTTGTCAGAGTAGGTAACGAAGCATAAAAGGGTCATGTTGAAAATATTATATATTTAAATAAATGTTTAATAGCTCGGAATACAATACACTTATGTATTGGCGATAGAAAGTGATAAGCTGTAACAGGGCTCGCTGTGTATCATTTTTATGTTATTTTTCCAGTGGCCCCGTTACAAATCCACCCCCCGTTGACCTATAAATTGATAAGCTTTCTATCGCTAATAGTTTTTATAATCATTGATTAAATTATTAACTAATTTATAAAGACGCCAACTGAAAGTTCATCGCAACTACCTTATGTACTATATTTTAATATATAAATGAACAATCATCCTAATCACAAAAAAAAAAAAAAAAATTACTAAAAAATGTTATATATCTCAAAACAGAATATTTATATCTTATTATAAATGTATATCCTAGCATAATATAATACGATATTTGTAATGCATTAGAAAATATCTAAAATAATATGCTAATATCTTCATTAAACTACCTATAATGTGTATCTATATATACTTAATAGCTATAGGTTCAATTTTTATATATATATACATTTTGAAACGTTATATAACTGAGGACCACTTTTAAAATTTATATATATACATATATATATAATATTATGTGTATTAAAAAATTAGCATTTAAAATTTTATTTTAGATTAAGTAAATTTTATGCAAATTAAAATCGCTAATGACTAACTATAATTATAATGTAAAATATGTTAAATCTGTAATAAGCAATCAGATGATGTGATAATTTAGTTTAGATTAAAATTTATTGTTAAGCGCGTAATGCAATAATTATTATTCAAACGATTAAAAACGTAATTACGATAGACGTCATATACTATATTATAATTATACAAATAAAAAATATAACGCAATATTTTATGTAAAAATTTAAGAAGAAAAAACATTTGGTTACAACAAACAAGTTTCTTATATACAATACAAGTGGAATATTTTATAATGTTTTATAATTGTCGTTAAATCCTTTCAATATAATTGATCAAAATTACTCTGTATATTATCTGTAATAATATACTTAAATGCAGTCTTTCATAAAAAAAAAAAAAAAATTACGATTATAACTGAAGTGCTTTGGCTTATTGTGTTTTTACTAATTAGCAATGGCATACATAATAAGCATTATACTTATATACGTCATTAACCATTGTATATATTATATAATATTTAAGTAATACGCTGTAATGCTGTATTTGTGAATTAGATGTTGAAGACATTTGTTAATAGAGTTTAGAGCTAATATTTAATCTAAAATTTGTACAGATCCTTATCTTTTTTGTCCTAATTGACATAAATCTTAACTAAGTTTTTTTTGTTCAACCCGATTACTCGCAAAAAGATTGTAGATTTAATAGTGTAGGTACAATGGTCATTGATCAGCTGGAATTCTGAGTGAAAGGGTTAATTGGGATGATATGCAAACACTGAATTTGTTAACTAAGTACTAAGTAGACAGTAGGGAGTATTAAGTTATCAATTAAAAATTCTGTACTAGCTGCATTTAATAATGTGAATAAAACTATAATAACCTCCTCCCATCATTACTTATGCTTGATCCACCTCTGACATTGAACATAGTGTGGATGTGTAACGTTTGGTGCAAAATGCAATTATGTTTTTTAAATAAAATTGCAATAAAAGAAAGTGGGAAATTGAAGGAATCAAAAAATGAGCATCGCCGCAGTGCCCAAACATCCAAATAATAGTCCTGCACTCTGTAGCATGGGCTATGAATTTATTTGTTGTGGACTATAGTTAATCTTGATACTTGTTCTTATGTTATATTTGGGTTTTAGACAAATCAAATTATAATAATTTTTTTAATAAATTGTTAAAATATTTTGTTAATTGTTATTATAAAGTATAAACTCTAGCTGGAAGAAGATATGATTGTCGTGTAATAACGCTTAATTCACAATGTTCGTAAATTTTTGTTGACAACTTTTATGTTATATTGTAAGGCACGATTAGTCATTTTTTTTTTTTAGATAGATACCTAAATAATAACATATTTTTACGGTTTAAGTTTAAAATACGATATTAATTATTATATACTTATACATTTATACATAACATTTATATAATAAGACATATAATAATATTATTGTACCTACATGTAAGACATTTTTTTAAGAAAATCATTTTAAGTACATATTTAATAAATAATAAGTAATAATAATATTTTAATTAAAATACCCAACTGGGTAAAAAAATGTAATAAATATAGTTAAATAATCTATTCCATACATAATAATTAATATTGTATAACACAATATACGTATTTATATGAATGGTTTTAACTGCTGAATTTCTTGATGACAAATAAAAAATAAAATATATAAATTATTATTGTTATGATTTTTTTTTATTTGTTATACTGATGTAATTATTTGTATTTTATACGTAGGTATACAAAGGAAGTTGTGTTGATTGTTTATTTATTTTTTTTTTGAAATCTCATAGGTATGTAATCATTGTTAAAATACAGAATATGAGTACGTGTAAATTAAAATAGGTAGTGTAAAATTTGTGTGAAAGGAACATATTATTTGTAAATCAAACAAAGTTTGGATTGTTATTAATTGTCCTGTAGACCGTAATTGTGTATGGTATAAAACGTTGCTTTAAAATTTTGTTCGCTACTTTATGGTACTTACACGAATTTTAATATTAATAATATTAGCATATTATACAATTAAATTAAATGTAAACGACGGAACTAATTCTTGTATAAATGACTAGAATATAAGACATAAGTAAGTATAAATGTATAATAAATATAATTAATAATTCGTTCATGTCATACGATGATTGCAGATGAAAATATTATAGTTTAATAGTTTATTTCCCGTGATATAACTATATAAGTATACATATCTATTGAGGTATCTAATTTTATAATTTCGTATTTTATGACTTTTTTAAAAAAATAATAAAATATACCTACTCGTAAAACATAAAAATAAAAAAAATATATTAAACTGCTATACTATTATGTACTTTATTTTTAAGTGCAAATGTACAATTATATATTTTTTATTTAATCGCGATAATTTTATTTAAAAACGTAGAAACTTTATAGTAGGTTAACTATGTTGTATTATAAAAGACGTTGACTGAAAATGACATATACTATTAATACCAACAATATATGCCAAATATTACTTAAAGCTTACAATGAATAATGATAATAAATTTACATCTACACTATGTATATTTTATCATAATTATTTATCGTAGTATATATATATATATAGCTAATATTTATATGATTATTGTTTGTAATATACTAGTAAGTGCATTATTATCCAGGCCATATTGCATATAGATAGCTTAGGCATGGTACAACAAGATATACGTGAAGGCTTATTATATATTGAAGTAATGTATTTACCCGAATCGGATAATAATCGGATACTTAGAAGTTAGAACTTGTGAAAATAACATCAATGCTCTAAAATTTACTTCTCGATAATTTTGTGGTTGTTCCCCGTTACTACCAATAATTTCCCCCCCAAAACACTTACATAATCAAAATACAATATGTTTTAAATATCTACGCTGTATAATTTGTCTTTTTTTCTACATAATAATATAGAATTATATAAACTATGTATATTAGTAGCAATATATATATATGCGATGTGCAAATTACATTATTGTATGTATATGTAATCCTATGTATATATATTATGTATAATGTATTTTAAATATTATATGAGTCAGTGTCGCGTACACGCTCAATTGGGACATTTGAATCACGGGGGCGGTCAACTTAAGGTTGCTGCAGCAGCAGTAACGTCAGTGCGAAGGTGTTAGCGTTGGCCATGTAAAAAAGGATCAGAAGAGCGATAAAGAAGGAGAACGGTTGGGCGCCATCGTGTTAAAGAGAGGATAACAGAAGGGGTATTGGCGTTTTTCTTTTATATCGGAATCGGAAACGCGTTCGAATTATTTCAATATAGTAGTATAGTATATACGTATATATTATTATTATTGTATAAGTACGCGGTTTACAATGTACAGCACACGGGTTACGGTACCTACATAAAGCTTACGTGGGACGAGCCATCGTAAGTGGGCCGTTTCTTATACACGCGTTTTCCTTGATATAACCATTTTTGGTCAAACCCTCTTGTATTATTAATATTATTATTATTACTATGGTCTTTTTTTCGGCAATACTTATTGTGGTTTTTATTATTATTGTTATTACTTATTACTAAACCATTTATTATTATCTATATAAGTTCTACACTATTCTCGAAAAATTAGGTATATAATAAACTATTTTTTATTAGACCTTGACGTTACTAAAGTACTTTTAACGCGTGCACAATACATCGATTAATTCTATTAGGAACTGTGTGAATGAGCCAATCAATAATATTTGTTGATTTAAGCCGTAATAAATAATAATCGATTTATTATAATCTAATAGGGTGACATGGTCGCATGGATCGAAGAAAAAGTCCAAAAATAGTGTGAACGTGATGTTTTTTATACGCGCAATCAGCTATATATAATCTACATTTTATGGTCACCTATACTTTCGAATAATAATAATAATTCCATGTTTTATTTTTTACCTCTCTACATAGTATAATATGTAGCATGTGTTTAACAAATACAGTCTATTCACAAATGTATAGGCCCTTTTTACTTGTTAACTATTTCCACAAAATATTAACATGTTTTGCGTGCGAAATTTTTATATATTATTTTGAATGGATTGCGAGTGACATGATACACATAATACATTTTTTGAATGGAGGGATGTCTTCAATAAATGAAAGTTTTAATTTAATATTTTACAGAGTTTTTTCAGGGATGGGTAATTGACGCCATAAACAGCCTCCTTTAGTCACTTTTAGTTTTAGCCCGTTTAGATCACGTCTTGTGTGTTTAGACGTTATGATTTATTTTTTTTAGTAAGTTTGTTTGAATACAAATTGAAGTAAATCTAGGTAATTGAGTGAAAATAATTGAATTATTTTGTTTTAGTAGTTAAAAAATAAGTTACAATATCATAATACCAAAATTAATTCAACAACTTTTAAATCCTTAAAACAATAAGTGTATTATTGATAGATATTTTATATTTTTATACACGAATTAAATATCGTAAGAGTTGCAGTCATAATATAAATAATTATTTTAATTTTAGAATACTTATTCTTAATCTCGAAAGTCAATTAAATATCTATAAATAGTTCGTTTGAATCATGATTCTTTATAACTAAGCTAAGGATGTATATAAGTGGTAATTATGAATTTTTAATACTGAATATTAAACATATAACATAAAAATATAGATTTAAATTGTATACCTAATGAAATATTTAAACGATTAGAATCTTTAGAGTCCCTAAATAGATCATTATATATTTTAAATTACTCTTTATAATTATTATATAATTTCATATTAAATAAAAAGCTTTTTAATTTATAATATAGGTAACTATGTATAATATACGTAGTGAGTACCTATGCTAAACGTGTATCACGTATGATAAATATGAACTGTGATACACTTTATGATGTAGGTACCTAAATAATAATATATCGTTTGTATTATTAATTATTATATTTCTAAGTAGTTAGGTAATTATTAATGAGTGATACTCGATGCTTTACATACCTAATCCTAATAGCATTAAATTGTATTTTATTACTATTATTAAATAAAAATACATCTCTCAAAACAGGTGGTATTAGACTGCTTATCTTAGAAAATTATTGAAACTCCTATTAAGCATAAGATATATATTATATACATATATTTTTATGAAGAGTTGTTGTGTTAAACGATTAGTTTCGAATGTTATTTACTTACAATAAATTATTGAATAATTAGCTAGGTATAATATATAAAATTAAGTATTTGTCTAGTGTACGATATTGCATTAAAATAGAAGATAGTACCCATATATGGTAATGATATTTTTTCTATACGTGTTCCACTAAATAAATTGTAAATTATTTGTGTAATAAAGAAAAATAGATAGTATATATAGGTTCTTAATATGTGTATAAGTACCAATATAGTTTAATACAAATGTGATTTTAGAATATATGTACTTACCTATTGGCGAGTATAATACAAATATATACCGTAGAATATGTGAATGATAAATTATGTATTTAGAGTACACCCGTGAAAGCGGTGTTTGTTCGACAGGAGCACGGGTATAACTGAAACGGAAAAGTTTGCCCGCCCCGCGGCTTTACCACCGCAAACGGATGCATGTGCAAAACGTTCGTCGCTGGGCCCACGCCCGGTCGGTCCCACGCGAAACGATCTCTCTGTCATCGCAAGAACGACCGCATCGTATATGCAGATATAGGTATAATATAGCATAATACCATAGTCTGAAACTTAAGCACCTATACGTGGTCCGTCCCCCTTCGACCGTTGATTTTTTATTGCTAAATTTGGTCAAACCGAAACGAAAACGGTTACACGGTCACGAGGTACTTACAAATAATGCATATTTGTATACGCATTATTGTACGTGCACAATATAATATACAGTCACACAGGGTGACTGTCATGCCGTTTGTCGTTATAGTTCTGTTCACAAAAAAAAACCATCTGATTTATATGCTATGGTTATCGCGTAATATATATAACATATTTAATATTATTATGATGAATTGATAAACATTATATTATTTTTACTTAATAATACTTAATATACTCATCGTAGTCTTATTTATTTTGATTACTTATAAACTTCAAAATTCAATAGTTTTTTAAATAGGTAGTAAATATTTTGTAGATTTAATTTAGCTAATGTATCTATTGCATTGACGTATAAGTAAATATTTTAAAAGTATTGAATTAGTATTTGGTAGTGATTTCCGTTAGATATTTAAACGGTTACATTAAGTCTATATAGGTAGGAGGTGGCTGTTGAGAGTATGTGTATAATGACTATAATGTATATACTATAGTCTATAGGTATATACATAATATAATTAATGTTAATAATTAGTAGGTGGCGGATACGTCGAGGACAAATCAGCTAGATACCCTGAATAAAGAAGTTATCTATAATATATATATTTATACAATATTGTACGGATGCTTTTGTTTCTTTTGTAAAGCTTCTGCCCAACAGCGAATGCGTAATAATAGTATCACACATAATGCATAATATGCAGATTTGTTTTTATATTTATATACTTTCAACTTATACAGATTGGTAATTTAATTCCACGTCATTATAATATATTGTCATCGAATACTTGCAATAGGTATCGTCTATATTATAATTTATGCTAGTTTTAAAACAATAAACTGCAGTGACGATACCTATACATTATTACAATGTCATTTCTCGTTTAGAGTGAGGGGGACAAATTTATCTCCAGTCTAATATTCATACTTTAAAGGTATACCTTCTAGTCTGATCGTTTGGAATCCTCGGAATAAGCTGGTATAAGCAACTCATAATGACAAACAGGTTTTTATATAAGTATAACACTATGTATACATTGTATACCTACCCAATATAATATAGTTTTTTACTCGTATTATTACGGATTTTTGTAAAAAAAACATTTTTATTAAATAACCTAACTACTGTTTTATTAATAATAAAATAAAAAATAAGTACCTAGATACTTAAAAACTAAAATTTATCGATTACACGTCATATTATTGTAATGAATAGATTATATTTTCGATATGTTTTTCGTTATTGTATTTCTAAGTCTGGAGTCACTAATAAGTACGCTCCATAGTAGAGCTTTTTTTATGGCGAGCACAGAATGCTATACTATTCGTGGTAGTACTGCAGTATGATTTATTATATAATCATTCATATAAAATAAAACTAATAATGAGTAGCAAGACCACAATGGGCAAGATAGACAATACTACGATAGTTTTGGTACTATAGATAGCAATAAAATCAATACCAAGATTGAGTCTACATAACCAAGTCATAAACAAGACAAACACTAGGTATATTTTTATATGGTTTTACAAAATAATATTATCAATATAATTTCTTGGTCAATATCTATTTAAAAATATTCAAAATTGAAAATACTGATATTAAAAAAATAAATGTATAACTCATATTATATAAATGAAATATTTCTGATGAAAATAGTTTACTTGGTTACCAGACAGCAATTACTTAATAGTTATTAAGTAGGTAATAATAAAAATATTGCTAATAGTTATTTACCTATTACGTTTGCCGGGTCAGCTAGTTATTATATATATTATTATATAATATGTAGGTACTTAAATATATTAGTGTACGGTATCGTAAAATACATGATTCACAAACAATGTTTTGTTTTTAATTTATCTGTAGTTTGAACCCGTATTTAAGTATAATATAATTATAAATATAATAATATATAAATATGTAGGTACTAGTTCACTTCGCAAGTTTAAAATTTTATAGTATACACTAATACACTGTACGTCATGATGAAATAACATTTATTATAATTGAGTAGGTACATAATTAATATTAATAGATGTTTTAAGTTTGAATTTAAATAAACAATGAAAAAACCGATTCTAAATAAAAGCGGTTTAATTTTTTGATAACTATATAGTTACCCTATTATTTTAATATCTCTCTTTTTCCACAAAGTATATTTGACTAGATAGAATTTGCTACCAGAAACTTTTCTTGAAGTATGAAAATCCAAGTATTATTTCTATTAGAAAAAGTTTTAGTAGACACAAAAAGATATTGGAAAATTACAATCATTGGTCTGTTGAAATTCTTAAGTGTTTTAATTTTAAAAGTAGATAAATCACTATAGATTTAGTGAAATAATAAGCGAACATTTATAAGTTATAGGGAGTATTTATAATTATTTATTCTCCAGTTAAAATTTATGTAATAAATTAATATTTAACATTATAAACTAATTCATCTAATAATTCTAATATAATATATAAATAATTGAAAGTAGATAGAATTCTAATATACATTTTTGTACAAATTACTTATTAATTACAGTCTGAATAAAGTAGTATAGTTATCATTATGCAATTAATAATTTACAGAATCAATAAGAATGAATAAAAAATTTGAAACGACTTAAGATGAAGAAATTTCCTCAGCAGTGTCTAAATGGATGGCACAAGCAACAAATCGAATCAACCAAAAATAAATCAAAATTACCAGCTGGAGATAATACTAGATAATATTTAATGTTCTTTAAAATGTATTTTTATTTGTATTATGGTTATTATAAAATCTATTAATTTATCAGTATTTTGTATTTTAATTTTTTTTGTTTAGAATTTACTTAAAAAATGTTTATTCATAGTGCTAATAAGATCAAGAGTCAATTTCCTTTTTTTCTTTTAATGCTTTAAAAATGTATATAGAAGTTTAATGTTTACTACATTAAATACATACTTGACTAGGTTTGATTATTCACTGATTTTTCTTTTTCGTAAACGAATTTCTTTTTATTACAAATCTTGTAGGATTTTTAATTTTCTTACTAATTATTAATTGACGAGCTATAATAATACCTAGTAATTAAGTAAATTATTTTTTACACATAATGATTAACTAAATATTATATTGAATAGTGAATACCATGAGATGACATTGTTAGACTACAATAAAAATCACTTTAAATCATTATTTAATGTAAAAAGTTAATAAAAATAGTTGAAGTAAAAAAAAAAAAAATGATAAAAAGTCTCAAATTTTTTTTTTTAAATATTATTATTTAACAAGATTTTGTTTTCAATAATGTATAATTTCATGAAGCGATAATAAAAATTCAAAACATAAAAAAGTTAAAAAAAATATAATTAGTACATACTTATTTAATTTTTTTAATAAATTCGAAACAAATTTGTAGGTACTTGAATGAACTTAATTTTCTCTTACCGTTTGATATATATTTCAATACTTAGTATAAAGTTACATATTATACAACTAGATTTTTATCTCATGGAATATAAATCATATTTAATTGTGAAACAGAATTTAATAATTTATGCAATTTTAAACACATATGTATGCCTCTACCAATAAAAGAAAAGTAAATTGAGATTACTCAAGGATTCGAAAGACACGCCTTTTTTTCTCAATAGCATCGGTGCAGTTGACGACATCTACATTTGAGTTCTAAAGAAATCTCTTAGATATTATAAACAAATCTTACAATATGTTTTTTCTTAGAGGTGTTTCAATAATATGCAGAACGTGTTATTTCCCAAAACCATTTTTTTAAAGAATATCTAGTAATTTTCTTTTGCAAACAGATCTTTCGGATCGGACAAGTAAAGAGATAAGATAAGCGTAACTTTAAAAATCTAATATTTATTATTAGAGAATGAAAATGTTAGAGAAATATAATAATAATATCTATTTGATCACATTTTAAAGGTTTTTTTTTATTTTGATTTGCTGTAAAATATATTATTACTGGAAATGATACGTTTTAAAAAAATATATATGATTACCTCCAACAGTTCTTTTATAGTTTTTTTTTTTATATTTAAATTTAATATATTCGAAGTCGGTAAGTAAACAAAATAGTCAGAACTGACTAATAAAATAACTAGTAATAGTAACTAGTAATTATTAAGAATAAAGTAATACATACCTAACTAATAATATCGACAATACATATATCGTGCTAAATAAGAATATAAGAGATAATTAAAGCTTGAAAATCCCTTACTTTAATAGTCTTCTTATGATTATACGGATATTTTCTAATAAGTATTAAAAAAAAAAAAAAAAAAAATACTAAACTTATATTTTATCATCAATCAAAATGAGTGCTAAAATTTTTAAAATCAAATTCGAATGAGAATTGAGCGACTTTAAATCCCTTAATATCTTTTAAAAGATAAAGATAATTAGATTGCATTACTTGCATTTCATATAATAGTTAGTTTAAAGAATTAAAGTTTTAAATATGTTTCTTATTTACACCTGAAATGAAAACAGCATTTTTGAATGTAACATAATCAATCACATACTGTGAAATATATTTTAGTTACCGTATAGTGTTTACCATTCTGACGTATACTGATCATGTTGTATGTAGTTTCTATTATTATTGTAGTTACACATATCTACAAATTCTTCATTATCTAAAATATTCAATAAATACGTATTCAATGTTTCAGCGTCTCATCGTGTTGATGAATTCCAAAAAGTAATATGTTAAGTGTGTTTTCAATAGACCGGATGAATATTAATGGAAAATTTCACATTATAAAAAGTCTCATTCCAATTTTCCATTTTTTATGAATAAGTTTTGAATCATTATGTTTATTGTTCTCCTACATCATTCTACTTGTCAATTGGCTTGAAAGGAATCTACAGCCATACAATACCTACGTACATGCTGAAAAGGTAGGTATCATATAATGTTTTACAAAAACTGAATAAAGATAGGAGTAAAATTTGTTTCCCTATTAGATATTCAAATATTATTTAATTTAAATTCTTAACAAGTAAAGTATTAAGAAATGTCAAACTTATCTTTGCTGCTTTTATTATAAATCGAACTATAGCATTTATTGTTTATACACTAATGTTTTTTATTTTTATTTATTCTTCAAGAAGATAATGGACCCCACTGAACATGTTCGTGTGGGGGCCCGTAAAATGTAGGTATATACTTGGGATTATCCATAATATATTTTATGTTTTAAACATAGAAATTACTTTAAAACTATTTCTTTTCGAATTTTTTATTATAATAATATGTAATACCTACCCAATTCGTATATTGTTCTGTATAGCGTATAAAAAAATATAGATAAATTTAAAATACGGCGCTTTGGATAGATAATTTAGGAGCATTTCTGTGTGTTATCTACACTGCTTGTAACACAATTATTAGGAGCGATGAGTAAAAATAAGATAGTTAAACAAAATATGATATTAAACTATAAAGACAATGAAATATAAATTTTTTTTTTATATATATTTTGTTACATAGACATTTTTTTTTTTTATCAGCATCATCTAGACTAAAATAATTACTTATAGCTACTAAATAATATCGTTTCGCGTAACATCACAGATTTCATTATACTTTAATTATATAAAACAAAAACTTACGCTATAAATTATATAGGTTACAAAAAAAAAAAAAAAAGATGAAATAAATATCTTGTCATCGGTTACATACATTACCTAAATGCGATTTAAATTATAAACAAAAATTCAGCACAATTATCAAATGGTAATAGTTAACTGTGCGGGGTGTATCACTCAAATAGACAATCTCATGGCCTTTCCCTTTATTTGTTTTACAAATTGAGAACCTTTCCCCATACATGTTCATAAATTGTCTATAAAGTATCAGTTTGAATTATTATATTTAATGAACAATGTCAATGTATTAAACAGCCAAATTAAAGAAATGTACCTATTATAGTATATTATTATGTTTTGTAAAATGTATTTTAAAACTTTACTTAAAATTCTAGCAAATTCCAGGCATAAAAGATGTAATGATTTTAATTATACTCCACATCACATCTATGTTATGGTTTTTCTATAAAATTTAGTTTAATTTTTTTTCATAAATAATTGAAACATTTTGTTTTTTTTTGGTTTCAAAATATAAATTAACAATTTTTTACACATAAATCAAAATAGGTAAACAAAAGGAATATTTTTGTTTATAATTTAATTGATACTGTCCACTTATAAATCAAACTAAACATTTCAACAATATAATATATAATGCAATCTAAATTGATACTGTCATACAACAATTAAGATGTTTTTTTCATATATTAATATTTTATTGTTAATCAAAGTATACACCATAAAAATATAAATTCTGAATTATAAAAAATAAAATTAATATTATGTATGCAAGATGGTAATTTTAGACACGTACACAAAAATAATTACTATTATGAAGGGTAAAATATAGTCAAATTAATAGAATCTTAGTCTTTATAACGGTTGATAAATAATAATTTTATAATTTATGAATAGGTAAATTAATGAGCACTTTACTAATTAGTAAATTGGTAGTAGACACCAGCTATATTATATACTTAGTAAGGAAAAAAAATAAGTATATCAATATCCGTAATAAAATACAATAATATTCAGATACTAAATCAACAACGATGGATATGAATTTGTATAATTTCAGTCTAAAAATAAATAATTTAAATACCTCTTAGATTGATCAAAATAACTTATAGCTACTTTATTAACAATAATGTAAACTTGTCATGATTACATATCTCTTATTAACATTTATTTATTATTATTACTACATCACAAGGTCGCCTTTTTTAAATTTAAAATTTACTACCTACCTATAAAATGCAAACCAAACGGTAATTGAAATTATATTATTCCAACTTACATTAGGTTGCGATAATTTTCATTTTTTTATCGCACCACGAATAACTATTGTTTAGTAAATAAAATTATAGAAATTATGATAATAAATAATATCATATAATTTACTTATATTGTTTTAGTTATTTGAATAAATTACAGGTAATGGTAATCAGTAAACAACGGTTTCCTATATCGCTCAATAATTACTTACATAATTACAGTTAATTTAAATTTGAGGTAAAATAGTTTTGTTTATTTTATAACAAAATATTCTATTAGTTTGTACATGTTCTAAACAGCATATTGTTTAGTTGAACATATATAATGTGATCACATTAATATTAATTGTTTATGTCAAAAAGAAATATACAATTAAACAAACATGAAGATAAGATTAGTGTTCAAGAATTTACCAACAAAGGTCCACAGGAGATACATGAGCTATAATTTAATATACCTAGTTAGAAATACAAATTTGAATCATTTATGAAACTATTAGACAAAATATTTGGACATGAAATAAATATTGCTTCACTAGTTCAAAAATAAATAAATTCTTATCATCATTAATTTATGTTATAAGAACTTACCCATGAATACAATTCTTAATTTTCTTACTTAAATTATTAATTGAATAATAATAATAGCAAGGTGATTGCACTCATCTTTAATATAGTTATTTCTCAATTAAACTAAGACTTGTATTTTTTCAGTTTTTTTTTTTTTTTATAAGAATTGTTTGTTGTTTGTTGTAAAATCTAGATGTTTATTTGTATATATAAAATGACTAATTAACTATATCAAAAATAGTCAAATTTAAATAGTTATAGTTTGGTAGAAAGTAATTTAAAATATTATTTCTACCAAACTATTAATTTTCATTGATCTAAATTCTAAAAGGTACCTGATTATTTTTAAATTAATACATTAATTTTTTATGCAAACCTACTTATAATAAACACAGTTATAATTTCACAATAATAATCAAAAATGTTATAACATTATTGGTCAAACAAATATTTATTATAATAAATGGACAGAAATTTATTTGTCTATCAGCTTTACACGTTACACATAAAACAATATTATATATTTTTGAGACAGTGAAGAATAAAATAATAATAATATATATAAAAAAAAGTTGCATATAAATAAAATTAACTATAATACTTAATGTCTTATAGTATATACTATATAGTATCAGAAAAATAATAGTACTACAATAGTATAGATTATTTTAAATGTGGATTAATTATGAATTATTTTTTAAGATAGTATATGGAATATTCAAATAAAATAAGGAAAACTTTATCGGACTCAAAATATCTCATTACGAGCAAATAACACTCATAAAAATCATGAAGTACTACTAACGGAAACAAATATTGAGCAACAAGAATATTTAAATTTTTAACTTACATTTTTGTTAGTCTGATATTTTATTATTATATTTACAAGGCCGCTCAAGGAACACTGTATAATATAATAATATAATACTCGAAAACTGACGACAAAAGATAAAAGTCTAAAATCTAAAATCCATGATTTTGTAATTAAAATTTTTTTTCAAAATTCACTGTTGCACCCTAGTTAATCAGTACAAAATAGTTATTGTCGTTTTTTTTTTTTTTTGTTTGTTTGTTTAAAAACAATTTTACTGGACACTAATAGCTGTAATTGACAACGCTAATATTGCTGTTCTGTCTGTATGAGAGTTGTGTCGCTGCCGTACTTTTGTAATTGAAATCATTTGCGTGCCCGCTCACTGATTGAACTGTACGATTATGTCGAGTACGCTAGAGTAAACACCGGTAACCAATCCTAAAATGCCAAACATTATGATGGCCAAGTTTTTCCATAGGCGCCAGTATCCTCTACCTAATCCAGGTTCTTCCCAGCATGTAACCAGATCGATACAACTTGGCAAGATTAGACCCAAAAATGACAGACATAGTGCACCAACGAGCGATATAACTGGGCCGAGGTTAGGACAAGCAATTGCAACAATAACTAGAATAAAAAAAGTAAACATATCTAGTTAGGTATATATTTAAATTTTCCTGGGTTTTAATTTAAACAAGTATCATTATGTAATATTTAATTAAATGTTAGAAAATATTCTCATATTATAGATCAATTCTAGTATACATAATACTCCTAATCATAATCAAAATTTTGTATGTATTGTATATGTTAAGTTCAGATATAAATATTAAGTTGTCTTTTGAGAAGAGTGTTTCAATTATGCAGACTTATTTTCTTCATTTTCACTTGAGTATTATTTTTGTTACACTAAATTTGTACTTATTACTCTTGATATCTTTGTATTTTTTTTTCTTTATATATTTATACTGTATATTAGACCTTGTCCTACATATCAAGTAAATAAATATAATATCTGATGTTTTTAATAGCAGAAAATATCTCACTTAAGAATTAACTTATATTACTTGTCATTGTATAAGCTAATATTTAATAATTAATATACATTTTTAATTTATTTATATGAATGTACAACTTTATCATAACATTAATAGGTAAATTCATTATTTCTACAAGGCAAATGACTTACCTGTGCACACAACCAAGAACACTCTGAGCAAATATTCAAAAAGAATGGGGTGTGATGTAAACCGGTGCTTAGTGCCTTTCCAGATAATCTCAAAGGGTACATAAAATTGAAGACTGTATGTAAGGAAGATAGCAATAGCTATCATGACCTTTACGGATTGCGCTAATCTGTAATTGAACATTTTCAATCATTTATTATTATATTAAAATATTATTGCAGCAATTTGTTGAAAGAATCACTAATACAGAATTATAGTAACTTACAATTGATCTTTAGGTAAATTCAGTGTTATGCTGCCCTCAGTCTTATCACCATACTTGAGGAAACCAAACAATCCAACGGTAGAGTATAAAAGCACAACAATGAACATACCAATGTTGAGCACACTAGGACAACCAATAAAATGTTGTGGTGTTTTCATGTTGTTTTCTAATGGCATTACCTAAATAAATTATAAGATACATGGTCATTATATATTAATATCTAATTACATATATCATAAAATTTTATTATAGTAAAATTAATATTCTTAACTAAATTGCAAAGTAAATTTTACAAAAAATAATAGATTATCTTGGTTTTATATAATGTAATTATATGAATATAAGTAACTGACATTATTATGTAATTATTATTGCAATTAATAATTAAAATTATAAGATATTTTTTTTTGAGAAATTATTATAAGCACCAAATTAAAAAAAAAATTGATTTGTAAAATATGAAATACTTACAACACCAATTCCTTCCAATGCGAAGATGGCAGTGCCGAAGAAGAGTGGCCATTTGTGCCAATCTGTAATGTATGGTACTGATTTTGTGGATGGCACATCTTGAAACACATACCAGAATGTAATAGTCATGCAAATACCAACCAAAAAGTTTGCAATCATTGAAAATGGAGCCAGATACTTCAGATTACGTATTAAATTCATAGCGATTACTAAAGGCAACATCATCAACATGTACCATCTAACATTTAATTCTAAAACATATTCATCCATAACCTGAAAAAAAACCATATGTTAAACATTAAAGACTGACATTAACAATGAAAATTACCTTATAAATCTATGAGACGTAGAAATTTAATAAACTCGATACCTACTATTATATAAGTATTATGTAAATTATACAACTCAATTGTTTCAAAAATTTGCCTTTTCATTATAATAATGTAATACCTTTATATGAAAGTAATGGATATTTTTCTAATTCATTCATATTATGTATTATTGTAAGTTGTAACAAAATAGATAGATATAAGTGTATTATTTTATTCATCACAATATTACCTAGATATCTAACAATTTATAAATATTTGAAGTATGTAATTTAATTAAATAAAATATTTTGAAATATTTTGGAAGTTTAACCACCTTAAAAATATTTAACATACAAAATGTGTGTTCAGTAGTTAATTGTGGAAAATAAGCCTTAAAAATTAAAATGAATTAACTAATAACACAGCTTAGGTAAAGATATTAGGTAGTGTTTTCTGATGGGTTTTACAATATTTTAATTTAAAAGGAAATAATAAGTATATAAAGCATTATAATTTATTTAAAACTTTTCATTCCACTTAAAAATTAAAATAAAACATTAATTAATTAACTAGGATTATAGAGAAAGAGACTAAATTTACTTAACAGTTTAATTTAAGAGTAATAAATGTCTAATAAAATAAAAACATTAAAGTAAGTTTGATATTAATTTTTAAAGCAAGAGTATAAAATATATAAATAGTAATAACAGCAATATTTATTTGTATTTGAGTTTATGAATTAAAAATTATCTTATTAATTAAAAAATAGTTATTAATAAACATCTAAACACTATTAAATATAAATTATAAACACATAATATTTTATGTTTTACCTGTTTTATATTTTTTGCAACAAAAACAATATAAACACAACAACAACCAAGCAAATCAATGGTTAGGAACGTGTTAACAAGGCCTCTGAAAAAAATTCATGAAAAATACACATAGATATAAATCAATATGATAAAAAATTAGACAAAAATACCTACTTAAAAGACATCACACCAAAGTTTGTCATATTCTGTTAATAGCACATGAAACTTTAACACAAACAAGTCCACAAAGGCCTATCGTAAATTATTGGTAAGTGTTTTTTGAATTAAAATGCCAAAATTAAAAACTAATGAAAATAATATTTAGTAAAAGAGTTTAACTAGCATACAGCAAGTTATAAAAAATAAAATATACTTAAATACAATTTATAATTGGGGATACTGCAATGTATTAAATACCTACCAAAAATAATGTTATGAGACGCGATCAAAAGAAATTATTTTTATAATAGTGTATTATCTAACACTACTTAAGTAGTGTAAGTAATAATGATAATTTTTTAACCATTTAGACCAGTATGGGTACTTTATGAACTTATTTTTGCTATGTTCCACATGCAAGAAGCAGATATACAATAAAACTTGGTGAACCACCTCTTACTAAAAAATTATATACTACTCAAAAATGTTTCATATTCAACATTTTGATTTCATACCTGAATAGGCCAGAAAACTTATGGAAGGCTGGAGGCCCAGCGAGGAAGGCAACTTCTGCAACATCAGCAAATCCCAATGCTGGTACTTGCATTCTACGGCACAACTTATGAGAAGATTTTACCTAAAAATACAAAAGTACTTATATAAAGTAAGTTTAGGTAGTTGTTACAAAACCATTGAGTTTATAATAAAGTATAATTACTTCTAACCTATTTTATTAATTTTTTTATATAGAAATAACTTCATTAATTTATCTCTATAAAAAGATAAGTTTTTATTGAATCAGACTTCAATTTTATTGAATATTACTTAATTTTACGTTTATTTTCTTTTAAAGAAATATTGCTAAGTTTTCACTATAAAAATTCTAATAATTTTATTTATATAACGTGTATCAAAATATGAATAACTTCAGTTAATAAGAAATGTTTAAAATCAAAATTAGAAGTGTAAAAGGTCAAACTGGTAAACTCATTAAATAGAGTGAAATTATTTTCAGAAAAAAATAAGGGTCTACATAATTTTTTTTTTTTAAAATATTAATTTTACCAACAAAGAATGTACAGAAAGTATTTATTGTAACATAATTTAAGATTATGTTAGGTTTTTTTTTGTTTTCTCCCCAACTTAATGTCTGATCCAATAATTAATAGGTTATTATTAGGTACCTATGATATTTATAATCTTACCAGTATATGGACGCAATATGTACAAACGAATCCAATCATAGCCGTTGCAACGAGACCGAATACTAGTCCAGCGTTCATAAAAGCCAAAGGCATGGCCAATATACCTGAGCCCAGACTTCCTTTCAGCAGATGTATAAAAGTCTCCATATCCCTGAAAATTAATGATTCTAAGTTTTTGTACGATAATCTTAAACAATTTTTTATTTAATTACGTAGTCGGATATTGGACAGTTCGATGGTCGAACGGATTGTAGCCACCGAACTCGGCATCTTTGCTTGTACTTGATACCAGCGGAAGTGTCGAGCCATTGGTCTGTGTAATAGGTACTCCGTTTGATGAACATTTATACCTATTTAAACGTATGTTAAAAATTAATTATTTTTGACTTAGGGAAAAATGTGGCTTTCAATACAATTTTTATAAACCAAGTTGTGATTGTGTATAATATATTATAGTTATAAACACAAGCATCTACCGCATAATATTATATAGATTAAGTAGAACAACCACAGTATAATGTTTAGCTACGCAACACATAATTTATATTTAAACGCATGAGTTAGTATTTTTAGTTAAACGGTTCATATAAAAATTAGGTGTAAATAAAAAAAGTATAAAGATAGGTACCTCTCCAGGGTCTCTACCTCGGTCTCCAAGTACGATTTCCACCATTTTTTTAAACGTGTATATTTAAAAAACATTTATTACAATAAAACAACGACTAATATCAGCAGTTCATAGATAGGTAGGTAACTAATATAAATAAATTGATTGTTTATTACTATAGATATACTAACTATGAATGTACATAACACGTATGAAATGTATTGTCTTTGTACCTACATTTAAGATTATAGTATGATAAATTATTGTTTTTCTTGTTTCATACATAAAATAAGTCGAATACATTACTAAGTGATGTATGCACAGTTAGCAAACATCTGAGTTGATTCTGAGATTTTATAAATCCAATAATATATTAAGTATGTATCATTATTTAATTTAATTCCTACGCATACAAATTAAACAGAAACATAGGTATAAATGTTTGAATTTGTTATCGAATTAAAAAAAAATAAATTTCGTTTATGATTACTACAGCTGTGAGTATGATATAATTTGTCTTTTCAAATTGAACTAATTTAGTTTGAAACACGCTGACGCAATGAGTATAAAAATTGATGGATATTGATACAGGTACCCTACGTCCCTACCTAATAGATATTGCAGTATTGTACCCGTAGAAATGTAGAATACCGATTGGCTACTTTACTAATTATAAATAAAAGAACAGGGTATAATACTGTTTAAAATGATGGTGTTAAATACTCGAAAAATGTATACATAATCTAGTATTTCGTTTTTTTATTGTTCTAAATTAGTAACACATACTATTGCTTAAAAATATATTATAGGTAAATGAAATTTTTTAGAATTAAAAAATGAATAAGTTTAATTAAAAATAATTGGTTTAGTCATATCAATGTATACGAATCAAGTGAGTGGACTTATTAATAGATAATTAGTAATGAATAACTTGTAAATATGTAATAAGTATTGTATTGATATATATTATGTTTTATTGTAAATTGTAATTGGTGTATCTGTTTCTATTCAGTCATTGTGAAGATAACAAGTCATTTAAGCTCGTAATGATACATTATGTTAAATTAATTACACATTTTGTAATTAAGTGTTCAATTCATTAAATTAAATCAATTTTATTATCATGGTATGATGTGTACACCAGTAGTATTATTAAAAGTGAATTTTCTGCTGACAAAAGTAGTTACTTAAAGACCATTGTCATAATATTAGTGTATTAAAAAAATCTAAGTAAGTACACCGCTGATTCAATTTTGAAATAGTAAAATATAAAACAAAAAATAAATAAATAGCTATATATTATTAAAAATATGTACGTAGAATTATTTATAAATAGACAAATTTGTGAACCATGAATATTAGTAGTATAGATTTTCGATTCCAGCGAAAGTATAGTGGAATCAATAGGTGTGGAGATACACACTATTTACTTTGGTGATAAAAACGTTTAAAAAAAAAAAAAAATTAGACTCGGTGATGTGTTTTCGATCGAATAAAGTGCTTTGAAAACATTTCTAGTAAATGTAAATATTGTATTAAGATTCCATATATGAATACATTGTGTGTAGGTACTCTGTAGTCTATTATATCTATTATCTACTCTATTACTCTAACTATATGATCATATATATACGGCTGGAGGTTGATGTGCCTGGGCACCTCGTGACATTTTATAATTGGATCCTAAAAGTTAAGCCATTGAACCCGTATTTTATGTGTTTTTCCTAAATAAAATTTAAATTTTTACAGAATATATGATAAAAAAATGAATAGTAAAAATTATTCCGTGTTATTGTTTATATAATTACATTATTGTAACATGGGTACATTTTAACTTTGCGTGTAAAAATCATTATTTTAATAATAGAAGTAGCATGATTTAAAACCATTAGGAATTATTAGAAGTCTACTACAGAATAATAAGTTGCTTCAAAATAAATGTAGAATTAGATTGATAGGAAAGAGGATAAATAAAGTAGGATGCGCAAAAATATGGTACTTGGCATCACCTAAAATTCAGGTCTGTCCTATATATAATGTCTGGATGATATTTTATAAGTGTCTATGCCAAACTATCAATATATTTATTATTGGCTATATAAATATTAATATGTTATTCGTATGAGTATTTGAAAATTATGTCTTATTATTAAAATAAAGGTTATGATTGTAAAGCGAATAACTTTTACAAAGTGGTAATTTTATAGCTAATTTAAGACTATTATACTCAGATGTGTTATATAAATATGTTTGATATTATATACCTAATTATTATATCTATTTAAAATCAAAACCTAATACATATAGATAATGTATTTACATTATATGCAGTTTTTAAAATAAATTATTTTAGTGTATTAATTTGAAAATTTCCAATTATTCATTTTTAATAAGAACATTAATTTTTAAAACTTACTTGACCATAACAAGATCAGCGACATCTGTTCGAATAGATCCTTTTTTGTTATTATCCAATTCTGTGATAATCGGTCGCATGGACCCCTGAAAAATAAAACAATATGATTAATTTAAATTTAAATAAAACAAAAAATGTTGCAACAAAAATTAAATTGTTCGTTTTGAAAAATATATGTAAATATTTTTATGGACCATTTCTTCTAAGAAACAATTTTCTTTTTAACTCGATAAAAACTGTTATTAATTAATCAAATTACTTAGTTTATACGTTTGAACAAAGAATAATTGAATAAATTATTGAAGTATAATATTAAAATTATATATTAAGTCAAGAAAAATAATAAATTAAAAGTAAAAAATATTGTAAATGTTTAAATATCATCAAGTCAAATTAATAATCATTTTTTGATTCTTTTAAAAAAAAAAAATTAATAAGAACAATTTAATTTGTATTGCTTTAAAACTTCAACTATGTGATTATTCTATCATCTAATTAAGCAAAGTAGTTATTTCATACTATAGTTATGAGATTATACGAGCTTGTAATGTAACAAACTTTGTCTCAGCACATTGAGTAAACTATAGCAGTATTAAAAATACAAGGGGACATATAACAAAAGTTTCAACATGAAATCGTCAATAATATTCATGCTAATGCTATGGAGAACAACACAAATTTGAAAATATATACATGCGATGGTTATATTATAGTATGATGAATATCTACAGAAACGGAAAAAATTAACAGTAAATATAAACACAAAATTTTAATTTTAAGTTAGTTATCAACAATAATTTGAAAAACCTATATTAAATCAATTAAATTATTAAATTTAAGTTAAACTATATATAATGTTATACACAAAGGAGAAAACAATACTAAAAGATGATATGCATAGAAGTATGAACTAACTCTTTGGTTAATAATTATTATTATACATTATGAAAATACCCTATAGCGCCTCATATTGTAACGGCACCAACAACCGACCAACGAACACTACTCACTACAAACTAGAAAATGCAACAGCGTCATATTGATCTCGAGTTTTATCAAAAAATCATAGAAAACTTATTTATTTTAAGCTTTAATGGCATCGGATTACAAATCATCTTTTAATGTTTCTAAACATAAAATAATTATCCTGAGACGTACCTTATTTATATCATGTATATATCATATAAAATAAAACACTTGAGATAATAATAATTGTTCTACTCCTGATTTTATTTTATCAATAATATATTTTTCACTCATTCATAGGCATAATTGCATGTTCTTTTAATATAAGAATTCGTAATCATCAGACTTAAGTTAACGCTCTTTAAAAAATTATCAATAAATCCATGATAATAAAATTACATTATAAAATACTAATATTTCTCTAACTCGAGTACCTACTATTTAAAATTATTCTGATTAGATTTATGTTAAATTTATCAAACACGATTTAGCACTTATGTTTTTACAATGTTTACCTGAAGATTTAAAACACAATTAGTTAGTTTTGTAATTATTGGTTATAGTATAAGACGCTAGTTTGTTTCATTTTTACTTAAATAAAAAATATATATATATTTATGTTAAAACTAATGAATTAACAAGTTAATTTTTATTATTTTCTGAGTAAAATTATATTAATAATTTTAAAAATACATGTAATACTATTAAAATAAATTTTATGTGCCATTTGTTGAAGTGCTCAATAAAACATACCTAATTTAAAATAGCAAAATTTTGGAGATGGAGTTTAAAGGTTTTTGAGAATTGTTTTCTCTTAAAAAAGGTAAAGTAGGAATTTTAATCATCATTATTATTATTTTTCATTTAAAATGAATACGTTATATTTAATTTTAATTTTTGTATACAAAATTAAATAAAATATGAAGTTTAAAATAAGTCGTTAAAAATAGTTCAATTTTAAAATCTTAAGATTTGCTTGATACTTAACATGAAATCATTGAAAAAAATTATTATTTTAACTTGCAATGTTAGTCAATATACTTATTAGAAAAATAAAAAATTAGATGCTTCTTCCAAATTGATGAATTGATGAGGATAATTTTAATTTAATTTTATCAAACATAATATGAATATGTACGAATTTGCATTAGAATCATTAGAAACTAACACAAAAAAATGTATATTGTGTGCACTTGTAAATAATTTAACCTTATACCAAAACGAAAATATTCATTTATTTCTTAAAATTATAATCATGAGTTTAGAGAAGTAAAAGAAATTTTTTTAACATTTATATTTTACAATATATTCAGACTTCGTTTGTTTACAAGTAGGTACTTTAAATTTATTTTTTCATTAAGCCATTCATATTGAATCATAAAAATATTAATTAGTATAATATGTAAGTCATGTATATAAATAAAATTGAACTATTTGTAAATTGAGTAGATGTAAAAAATAAAAGGAAAGCTGTAATTTTAAATCAAAAATAAAAAATCAATAAGTATTTCATTATTTTATTACTATAAAGTATATACATACATGTTTAAGTATAATTGTACCTATTTAAATTTTAAATATAACTACAATTAAACTGTTTTATTTTGAAAATAAAATTAATAACAGTGTAATTATTGACATATTATGTACAGGTCCTTTTTAATCTTCATAAAACCATAACACGGCGGCTCTTCATTCTACATAATATATAGAAAGATAGTTAAAATGTATAAATATTACGAATCAAACACAAACTACCGATTTGGAGATATGGTATGTTGTATTATAATATGTTTGGTGATTTATTAAACATTGACATACAATTTATTTTTAGAAACAATGTATTGCAAATAGTTTTTATTGTAAACTATTGTTTTTTATTTTATTTATATATTAAATTGAATTAACTAAGTTCCAAAAGGGCGGAAGGGTATCTCCCATTACCAACACCAAAGTTTTATTGATTTAAACGTACATATATTATTAAATAATGATGACTGAAAGAGCTACAAATAATTATACTAAATACAAAAATCGCTACTTAAACTTGCAGCTAATATAGGAACACACATCACTGTTCAAGTATATATCGTATGTCTAGTCATCTCAATTGGTTTACATCATTTATCCATGTACGTAATGGTAATCGATTTTTCTCTAATCGTTCTAAATAAATGGCGACTCATGGCGTTCAATATAGTTCTATTATACAATTGATTTATCCTTGACTTCGATGAACCCTTGAAGGGCCACTATATACACATTTCATATACATATTATGTACGATATACGTACGACGTACGTATATACAATCTCTGGAACAGTAAACAGTGGCGTTTTGTTTATAACGCAATTGACAAATTATAAAGTAAGGACAGCAAAAATTCGTCGAAGATGATTTCAAAATATATTAAAACAATTAAAAGGGACGACGTTGAATATGTGGACATGTTTCGAGAATTGATGTTAATTTATCACGATTATCATTTGGTATAAAAATAAAATATTAAAGGACGCACAATGTCTGTTTTTAATTAAAACTAATTATTCCATTATAATTAACGCCTCGGTCATCACTGGAGTGCGTCGTAATAATGACACGTAATGATCTCTTATTGTTTTTAATAAAAAAAATGAATATATCAATAAGACACAAACAGCGTTGTTTGTGTTTATAGATAGATATGAATTGCAACAACAGTGTTATTCTTGGTTTTTGTTAACGGGGGTAGTTTTAAAATGTTTACGTTCGTAGAATATATATATAAAAAAAATTAAATATAAATTTAAACAGAAGAATAATGACATTTTTGCCCTACTTAATGTTTGCACAATATGATATTATTACAATGTTTCAGTTTTAAATATGAACGAAATTTTAATTCTATATTTCTATTAACTCTGTTTTTACCTAACAGAGATATTTCAATTATCTTACACGTAGGAACGGGTAATATGATTTGTTGATATAAAAATTCCAAACAATACAGCTGTATACATTAAAGTAATTAAAAAAGCAATAAAATATTTTTTTATCCATATATAGTGACATTTTTAAAATATAGGTTCGAGAAATGTATATTAAACGGCGCACTATAAATGAAATTCAATACATATGTATTGTTTTTGTTTCAATAGTGTAATAAATATTTAACATGGAATAAAGTATATACAAATTAAAAATCTAATTAGGTAATATTTGTTTGAATAGTTTGAAGATTCTTAACAATTTTTTGTATGAAATACAAACTAATATTTTCAATGAATATACATTGTACATACTTATAATGCTTTTATAAATATTAGGCAAACACAATAACTATCAAATTTATTAAAAAGTCTCGATAGATTTTAAAATATTGATTATCAATACAATTATTTATTATTGTAAACATAACCACATGAAATAAATAAATAAATAAAAATAATAATCTATTGTAACTTATATATATATAAAACAAAATGTATTAGACATAAGTCTGTGACATTACTATACCGATTGTACATAAAATATGTTTTCAAAATAACATTTAAATGCATTTTAAAATTATAAATTAGTCATTTATTTAAACAAGTGTACCTATCTAAGCGTAAATGAAAAAAACCTAAACTAATATGGAATCAAAGAATTTACTGACATAACGAGTTTAATAGTAGCTTAGTATGTATATTTCTTTCAATCTTCACATAATATTATATTATAGATAATAACATTTAAAATGTAACCTTTAAATTGAAATATTTTAGCAAAATAGCCATATTATTAAAATTTATGTTGTAAATCATACAAGGCGGTTAAAAATGTGTAAAACTGTATAATAGTCAGAGAATAGATAAAAGTTCTAAGCAAATTGAAAAAAAAAGAAATTTATGACCTAATTGTTCTATAATTTCAAATTTATTGAGTTTTAATTTGTTTTAAATTTTGGTTTTAAAATTTTAGTTCATATAAAACTAAACGATTACATTAATATTATGATAATCGTATTTAAACGATCGCAGATTTGCAGCAGTAATACGTATCATTTTAATCGTTTTAATAAAAGCTAAATAAGCTGAATACTTTGAATACTATATTATATTTAGACATATTAAAATCCATTCATTATAATTCACAAATTAGATTTTACGGACTGAACTCGGATGCAGCCTTTTCAATAATATATGAACATATCTAATTATTATATTATACCTCATTATATTGAACAATTAATTTATTAATCGAAAAAAATGTATCTGTATATTATAAAATAAATAATACTAGTGTATATTGTATTTGTTTATTATTAAATGGGTTATTATTTACGTTGCAAATTGTATAGGTGTATATTACAAATTGCAATAGAGTTAATTCATTTTATTTTATTAATTAATTCATTTTTTTTTTTGTATTCAGAAAGAATTTCAAATAAAGTGATTGATTTAAAGATTTATATATAGCCGACTACGGACGCTTTAATTAATGTCTATAATTATTGGAGTAATTTGGAACATATTATTATATACAAGACAAAGGTTATGTTTATTTACTAAATATAACCTAGCTCTTCATCTTACTAATCATTACACATTTTTTTTTTTTTTTTTTTGATAAAATTCAAGTCCAATAGAAACAAGTGAAGGTCGAGCATAACAATTTAACAATATAAGTATATCTATGTATAAATACAGTTATAATATTTTGTAGGTCATAATTCATAATTATCACATTCATTAGGAAACTACAGCAATTTGTAGTATTGAAAGTATGCCAAAAAAGAAAACCCGTTAATGAAAATGTATAACTACTTACTTAGTATACAAAATTTTACTATAAAATTGAATATTTCAAAAATGTGATTCAAAATTATTAAAATATATATATATATATATATATATATATTTAAAATTAGAATTGCACAACATTAATGTAACCATTATATTTTATTTTGATATTTTGAGATTGATATGTCGGATGGTACTGTATTATAGTATACACTGAATTATTACTGCTTACTCATTTCAGTTATACCTGTCACTTAAACATATAATCAATATTGCGATTGTATATTTTTTTTGTTTATAGATTGTAATTGTTCAAAAAATATTTAATTTTTATTGTTTCTTATTTTCTATTTTAATAGACGAATGTAAACCTCGAACGTTATAAGAATGATGAAGTCTCGACCGGATTGACTAGTTATCATATAGCGGTAACTTTAATATATTATTACAATTAATATATATATATTAATATTAGAATTTTTTTTTATCAAACACAACAAGATTTACGTTATAAATTATTATAATGATTGGTGTCAAAAAACTCGTGAATTAAATTACTTCGTTCCAACTCTCAGTTTTTACTACAAATATATTAAGTATAATATATAATAAAAAAACAATACATATCTTATGTATTTTAATTTTTTAACACCTGATGGAAATTACAAGTAATATGTTTAATGCTTCATAGTATGGTACTATGGTAGTAAAAATTTTGATAAAATAGGTACACGAGGGTAATATCATTAATAGTCATTCGATGGCAGTATATACATACATATAATAATAATATTGGTATTAGATACCAATATAGAATTCATGTTCAAAAAATTGGGTTCAAGGCGATTACATACGAAAATTGTTAACGCTTTTTGGTTTCGTTCGAATGTTTATCATACGATATCGCTTCCTACTCATAATTTGAACCACACACTTTTCTAGACGTAGACATGTTATATCGACTAAGGTTATTGGCACGTTCTATAAATGCGGTTTTCGTATTGTTTAATTCACACTATTGTGTAAGCTTTATTCAATACATATAAATGTATATTATACATAACAACTTATACTATGCATTGCTGATGGGTACACATTGTGCTAACGATGAAAAATAACGAAACTGCCTCCGGTATACAATGATAATTACTGTGAACACGCGCGATTAGCAATTTGTATTTTGACTGCGCGGTGATGAATATTTTGGCCTCTAGATGCGTAAGAACCACGGGCCCCGATCATGGTGAGCGAATAGATTTCTTGACGTACATTCAATTCTAAATTCCATTATAATCATTTAATTGTCGCCCAGCAGCAATACAGATCTCTCATCTCTGTTATACATTTGAAAGCCGAGCGCTTACCCGGTAGGTAGGTAATATTCGACACCGATATGTATTTATCAGGATTCGGAACTTTATACATTTTTCCATAATTTATTAGGGAAGTAATAATATGTACATTAAAAATTAATTGAAATAAATAGGTACTTATAATAATATATATAATTTGATATCATTTACAGTATTCAACTAATAAATTAAAGTTTCCTGTATTATAATGCTGCATGAAATGGTGATGGCATCATAGATTTAAAAAAAAAACGTCTTCGGGTGATTTAAATCTCGTCTACAAACCTATAATGATATGCGTAAACATATCCTTACTCGAAGATCGATATCTTTGACAACCGTGTTGCTCACGTGCAAACAGGAATATTGAGCAAAACCTTTATACGGACATTAAATTTACATAAATCGCAATTCGGCATATTCCGAACGACCGCAGGCACGTGTTACGACGTCAGGCGTCCCAAAAACGAATATAATATATATTTTATTATAGCAGCCTCCAGTGATTGAGAGGATCAGCGAATCAGCGAAAAGTAGCAAAAAGTAAATTCCAATTTTTCAGTCATTCTAGGCGTGTGTTTATCATGTTATATTCTACCCGGCTCATAAATTATAGATAAATCGCCGTGAGTCGATAAACCGTTGTAGCCTTGTAGGTCGTAGGCGCAAAGTGTGTAACCACGTATCGTGTGTTTGACGTATACATACAATATTATAAAGAAAAACGTGTGAAAATATGAACATAAACGTATGTGTGCGTGTAAATAGGTACATAATATAAAAGTATAAAACCCGTTTATCGATAAAATTGTACGACTTACGAAGTTACGATCGTCGGCTACGCCATTTGTTAAACACACGCCCACGTTATGCTTGCGAATTGTGGCCCGAGAACAATTGAAACCACTGTTGAAAACAATAGAGTTGTAGGAGGAAAACGCAAGTCGTGTGTGGTGCAGAGCCGAAAAAGGTTGCAATGGTCAACAACAAAAATAACTCAATCGTTTTTTTTCTTTTTGTTGTTTATTTTTTCCCCGACTAGTGAGTTACCGCGATATAGAAGTATATGCTCATATCAAATCCCAACATTAAAGGTCGCCTCGGCTCCCCGACAATAATTCTCGAATCTCGGCGGAATTATATAACATATATTTAATATATTAAATTGTACGACTAGAACACGCGACCTTTTTTCATCATTGTATACGATTTTTGGTGTATTTATTTAGTCGCTAAAACAGCAAACTTGTTTTGAATATAAATCGAATGCCAACTGAAATTGGATAATTATATAATAATAATATTATATCGTACAAATCATTTTTAATGAGATTCTATAGAATATTAATTTATCGCTACAGCCGACGAAGAATTCCAAAACCGACAGAAACATGAATTATTTGTGAGACTGATTTTATGAACGTTTCCGTTTAATGGGTTATCTACAAAAGAAATGTGTTCAACGAATCACGTTTCTAACTCGATCGAGGATTGCGTGTATTTGTTTAAAGTCTAAACGTTGCAAACTCTACAATAATAACCCTGGTTAGGGTTGGGAGCGGGAAGACCACGACTTACAAAAAAAAAAAAGAAAAGAGAGAAAGAAAGAAAAACCAATTAAAATCTGCAGGCGTATGTTCACACAGGTGCGCTCGGGAACGCGCAGCTTTCCTGCAAATAACCTGGGTTCAGGTACAGACTGACCGGCTGGCCTGAATGCATAATGAATATAGTGCGTGCTCATGTCCTGTGCGGCTGTGCTCTTTATTTTATTTATACGCTCTTCGGATTATATTTCACTTCTACAGCGTACACGTATATAATAAACATTTCGCGCAATCTTCTTAGCCGGCTTTCCCGCCGTATATATTTTTGCCATCGTAGTCTGTGATAATGATGTTATCTGTGCGGGGCAACAATATTATATAATATATATATATATATATATAGAAGACGGGACAGATGATTGAGCTGCTTTTTCCGATACTGATGCACAATGCACACCTAAGTAATAAAGATAGTGAGAGAGAAAAATATGGGGAGGGGGTAACTAAGATATGGTATATATATAATGGAGAGATATAGAAAGAGAAAGAGAGTGAGAGAGAGGAAGCATTTGGCAGGCGCACAGCCTGGTTTTTTTTCACCGCACACATGCCTGTACGTAAAATGAGAAATAGTATACATGCGAATATCACGCTTTATACACGTGCTCGCAGAGTCTGGAGGAGTAAGCACGAAACCTACAGCCGCATTGCACCCGGACACATTATACAATAATATTGTATAAAGTCGCTAAAAATTGTAATGATTATTATCAATATAAAAACATAACTTATAATGATATATAGTGATCAAAGTATAATTATCAGTGTTTAAGTCTTATCAATTTTAATATAGATGGATAAATTGAATTTTTGTAATGATTGTACAACAAGGGACACACTATACGTGATGTGTGTTTAAATTACAATAACAGTTACGGAATTAAGTTTATCGATGTTAATAAATTTTTATTATTATTGATAATAGGTGTCACGAAAATAGATATTATGATTACGAGTAATCCGATATTATAATATATAATAATTTGGTGTAGAACAAAAATTTAGTGGTTTTTAACGATTAAGTTTAGATATGCACGAAACATGTTATTATTGCCTAATAAATTAACCGACGTAGTGTACTTTGTCATTATTTAATGGTTTTTAATATTTACATAACGTGGTTAAAAAATTATTATTACTATAGTTCAACGGTACGAAACGCTCAAAAACGCACTTGAGTGTGTGTGTGTCGCGTGTGCACGGTATAAGCTTATTGGCGCGTCAACAGAGGTTATAAAGCGTCGTCCGGACTGTAGGTTTCGGACGTCCGGTAACAGGCGGTCCGACTGGTATTGATCTGGAAAACGGACGGGGACCGGAGGCGGTGTGGAGCCGGCGCATACACGCCGACCTCGCCAATAACAGAGCTCATTGTCCGAAAAAAAAAATAAATAAAAGAACTATCGTTTCTAAAAAGAATGAAAAACACAATATACAGTATACACTCTTGTAGTCCTGTCTCCTACATACTTGTGTACTACAGCTTTATCCATTTAAGTATCATATAATCGTGGGCGTAACTAGAATTCAGTTATAACCTGTGACACGGCGTCTAGTCCTGCAAAATCAGAGATGAAAAAAAGGCATTGGTTGGTTTTGCGCACCTCATCTAACAAATAAGGCACTATGCATAAAACATTAATAATAGAATATTAAAGTATCGACTTGTAACTAAAACCGAACAAAACTATCATATAATTATACCAGCATCAGAGTATAATCATTAATGCAAGTTAATGAACTAGGTACATTATAAATGTATACCACTATATAAATATATTATACACGTATAATAATAATAGATAGAACAGGTAAGTTATATTAAAAGTTTTTATGATAAAGAATATTTATATTGTTGAAAAATTTAAACGAGACCACTGCTATAAGATAATAATAAAAAACAATATTAATGTCGACATTTACAATTTAAATTTTGTTAATCTGTAATCTAAACATTAGATGCATTTCGCTTGAATATTAAATGACTTGACAAACCAATTAACACACTAAGTATTAACTCAAAGACAAAATATTCACTCCTGATTTTTATCAGACTCGGTAAATATTCCATAAAAGGCGAAAAAACATTTATATGGCGGATCATAATATATAAATATACGCATAGTTATATTTTATCATAATATGATCGGTGTAGTGTGTACTTATAGATGATACGGATAATATATTTACCTAAATATTTGATACACAAGTACACAATACTATAATATCTATTACGTCAGTACTTGTGTGTATTTTATTAAAACGCCACGCGATACCCATCAAGTCTATTCATTCACTCGATTGTGGCACAAGATGTAAATGATGTGACACGTTGTCTCGCGACTAAGAACTTCATAAAAAAAAAAAAAAGAATACGAAAATAAACGTTTTCTATAGTAAAAAGCGGTAATGACCGAGTGTACATATCGTTTGAGAGTAAATATACACAAAATAATGTACACAACCTAACCCGAAGACTACGTGTCGTCCGTACAAATTCGGTTTCGCGCAAACACTATATAACATAAAATACATCATATTATTCATATTATTATATTGTTAACGTCGACGCGTCAAAGTTATCGTCGTCGTAGCTGTCGCCGCCGTCGTGTCGAAATCGATTTTTGGCTGTCTCGCGCTATAAACGCAGGGTAAGTAAATACACACACGTACAGAGCATATATAGCCACATATAATATAATATAATCTGTGTAAACCTATTATTATAGATACACGACATTTCAACAGTTTATCGTGGACGCGTGTCATATTATATTATACAAATATACATATTGCATCGTTATATCGGCCAAGTATTGGTGAAATTGTTCTTGAGTTGAGGTGGAGGGTATGTTATATTTGAATTTTCCTTTTTTTTACTTTTAGAGACACCAAATAACGCGTCGAGAAATGCGTATTTCATTGGTGTTTTTTTCATTGTTGACAACGATGTGTGGTATGCTTTTTTATGGTTTCTTTTCGTAAATCACTTTTGCAGAAGAAAATGAAATGCCAATGGAGATTACTATATTCAAATCAAACAACATTGTCCGATGAAGAGGTCGTATTTGAGATTTTTAAGGAAATATAGTGACGATTGAATGAAAGCAAATAACACATTGATTTTAACTAAATGTCACCCATCATTTCATCATTTGTCAACTCTACCAAACTATTATTGCTTTCAAAGTTACAAAGTTCAGAAATGTCCACTCCTATATAACTAATTATATTTGTTTCAGATAAATTATTATTCACGATTTGCGAAAATAGTACCATGGTTTTTGAAATATTTATAAGAGCATAATATTATTATGCAACACGATATTGTTAGTTATACAGAGCGTACAGACAATTAATTAAGTCATTTACAAAATAGATGATTATAATATAAATAATTTATTATACGACATCCCCGATATGAAAAACAATTTCTGAAACGCCATTGACGAAGTTGTGTGTAGTATGTGTTGGTAAAGTGAAGCCGCGGTGGTGCACTGGTGCCTATTACAAGTTGAAACGACAGACTCGACAGGGAACTACCACACATTTCGGTGTACGTATTAAAAGCATTCATCGTTGTTCTGACAGACGAATTTATAGCATACCGAATAGCAAGGTCGTCGATTGATCAGTCTAACCGTGCATAAATATTAATATATTATACGTGAAATAATATAACATAGGTAGTTAAATTTCATATCCGTTAATTTATTATAATCCGGTCAGGTATATCAATAAATATGCACCATTTGAAGAAAACAACCCAAATCCAATGATAGTTAGTAAAAAACATAGATTTTCATAAAAAATTGTATAGGTACACCTACTATGAAAGTATACTGGAAGATTATAAATGTTTATTATAGATTTTAAGTTTGAATATAATACCTATAGTCGTGAGTTCGTGACTCGTGATACAAGATTTGGCGTTAATGAAGGTGTGTTTGTTGTGTGAAAAAACATAATATTTTATAACTTTATTGTCTAGCCGTCTAGGTAGGTATATATCATAATAATGTATTTTTAAATGTGAGCTATTAATTGTGTATTACCTATTCTTCTACTGTCTAGCAGAACGATGCGGATATTACATAAATATTAGATACTCGTTTATAAAAATTTGTATGCGGGCATGTACAACCTCAATATATATAATATTATAGTTCCATCAAATTTTATTTGTAAACTTACTTTTTTTCATTCCATCGGTAGTACGTTACCACAATAAAAACTCTAAACAACCACTTCTACATTTATAAGAAACTTCTGATAGTAAGGAATAGTGAGTGTTTTTTTTTTTTTTTTTGGTTGACTATAAGAACTAGTCAAAATTATTAACTTCCTCAATTGAAAACTGAAACTATGCCACTGATGAAGCGACAGTACTGAAATCACCGCTGACTTCCGTAAACGTCAAAGACAATTACAACTACCGAAATAGCGTGCGCGCTTTTGTATAAACACAAACATGGTATGCATACAATATAATATACTTGTGAAAGCGTTTAAATCGATACTTGGCGGCGGCAGGGCTACGGCCGAATGACGCACGCCGGAAGGCAAAAATAAAATAAAAGCCATATCCGAGACGACTCGGCCGCGACGGTTAAGGCCAAAGTCTGATGGAAACAACCGTGTCGGGACAGTAGTGAAAAATCGGTTGCTCGCGCATCCACGCACAAGGGTTATACTATTTCACTCTGAAACCTGCGCCCGTCGGTGTTTAAATTCGTGTTTATTTTCCTCTGGTTACTTATTATAAATCCCTAATCGCTCGCACTTAAATCACACTTACAGGCTGTAATTGATTTTCGTAACGCGGGGGGTCGCATAATATTATGGTTTATATCCACGACGACAAACTGACCTAACACAATCCGTTGTTGTAGTACATACAACAATACAGAGTTGGTTGAGTATATGATGCAACAGCTCGGGGAATATAATAGGAAACTAAACGGAAACAGTATTGATTGCGACTAGGTATCTATTATATTACATGTACATACATACGACGAAGCACTGAGTAACAAATATAAAAATCCTATAGGTAAGGAAATACAAGTATTTTACTTTTCGGTCAGGTTAGGTTAGGTGCTTGTACGATTCAGCTAGGGATAGATCATTGACTTTTATACGGTATTTGTCGCAATACAATGTAATACGTAACATGTGATTAGAACTTTAGAAGTCATTCTAAGTAATTTAATGTACGCTATACCTATACCTACACAATAAATTAATAAGGATAACAAAACAAATTTTATGAAATTATCACTATACCTACTTTTATTTGAATAAAATATATATTATGTAAAAGCCAAAGTTAGAAATGGTAATCTTACCTCTTAAGTGCATTGTTAAATGTGGCAGTCGACAACAACGTAATTTAAATTTTAAATTTATAATGAATGATTTATTTTAGTTTATGATAAAACAGAAATGTTGAATCTGTCAAAGGTTAGGTTAGGTTAGGTTATGGTAAACAATTGTAAAATGTAACTTTCAGATTATTTTATTCAGATATTTATTCAGACATTTTTGTTGGTAAAAAAATGGAAAATTTGTGATTTTAAACAATATATTTTACAAGTCTAAACCAATCAGCGAAAAATAGCAGTACATGTTGTACAATGACATTGCTTAAAAAAAAGTTGTAAGCTATTTTCCAATCGATGCGTATTACGAATGCAACTGTATTTTTAGCTACTTGCATTTCGATCACATTAAAAATACAAATCATGATTACTTACTGATTACTATTATACATTGTCGGTGTGGCACAAAAATAATTTGTTTGCACACGATTATAATATATTATATTACATTGTATTGTCCGTAAAAAATAAAAATATAATCGCTGTCGTCGTCGTCACATGACGACAATATCATGGACATGGATCAAAAATATTTGAGTGAGGTTTTATTGTTAAACAACAAAACGATTTCAAAATCTATACAAATATTAGATATTACATTATTATGTCATTCGTCCATGTATATCAATATAATCATACATTAATTTTACAATAAATAAAAAAAAAACAATGTTCGTACTTTTAATTTGAATCGAATATCTACTGCGCAATCCTATAGGTTAAATTTAAATCACTCGTTGCGTGTGTCGCGCTATTACTTCGAACATTATTGCATGTATAGTAAAATTTTTTACAATAATTGGATTTTATAGAAATATCTTTAATAAAGTCTTAGTCGATAAGTCCGTCGTTGTATTTTATATGCGCCAGGGTGAAACACGTGCGTGGGAGGGTTTGTCATTCGGTAAATTTAAAGCAACCCACGCTTGTTCGTGGAAATGATTGCCGATTGGTACACGTTAAGTATATTATTATTGTAATTATAATTTATATTTAATACAGGTTAGGTAGTAGGTACGTGTCGACTTGGATAGTTGGATGTTAGAGATATTTTGGTAAAATTGACTAAATAAGTTTTTATAATATAAAATAATATATTGAATTATTATCATCATTATGTAATATTATGTGATGATATTTATACGAAATTCACTCAACTCCAGTTCAGTTCTTTTATTTTGGCTCAATTATAAGATTGTGTCCCGTCAAAATTGAAGGTACATAAAAAATGACGATTGCGTAACAATGAAACACTACCAAACACTGTTGGATCAGTGTTAAAATATAAAAATAATGGAATTCAACAACAAGGAAATAACATCTGAGTTTAATTTTTTCGAATTATTTTATAATATTTATATTATTTTTTTGTCGATTCTATTTTCACACTCAGTTCAACATATTTTTCACGTACATTATAAATATTATCAGTACCTATTACAGAGAATAATTTATGTTATAAATAGCTTAAAGAATTCTTAACAAAAGTTACATTATAAATACTTCTTTCAATTATGTAATACCCAAACGTGGTGTCCCTTTTTAGAGTTATTGTGTGTTCAAAAGTAAAGTAAATTTAGAATATAGAACAGGTATAAAAATTGTTACTAAAAATGCCCCTATCGTACTATTCGTACTGCATCCTTTATACTTAATACACCGTAATAACAAGCAGACGTTATATTTTCATTTCAACAAGCATAATACGGACCGTCAGGTTTTTGGTTGATGATTATTGTGCGTTGCGGTGAACGGATATTTCGATCGCCGTTTTCGTGAACACGATTCACACGGGTAGGTCACAGGCATGGCGTGTTTAATGACATAGGTATTGTTTTTACCGTATTAATGGACGGCCAGCGAAATGCAAAAAAAAAATCATTTCAACTACTCTGGTTTGTAGTAGGTACTGTAAAGGTACACTTTGTTTTTCATTATTAAATTCCTTCTCATCATACACGTAACACTCTCTCGATTGATAATCATCCATACGACGACAACGACGACGACCTTTAAGCTTTGACCGCTACTATATCGGCGAGACGATGACGACTTGTCCTCCTATTTTTTTTTACGTTTCACTTTTATTGTACTATTATATTATTATTATTATCAGTGTACATCAGCGCCGCCTTTTTTATGCTACGCCGAATATTTGTAATTTATTACGTTTCAGTGTCGGCGTTCGCGGAACACAAGTTTCACCGAAATGATTATAATATGGATATTACAGTAAAAGATCGTTTCTGTTGAACATATTGATTAGTATGTATTTTTGTCTCAATAAGCCAAGATCACGTACCGGGCAGCTGGTATTTCATTCGGACCAGACGCGAGTCGAAGACGTATTTTTCGATTTCATCGGTTCTCGTCAAACAGGTAGAGAACCTATACATGCCCAGGACGCTTGAAATCGCCAATACGATGCCCATACATCGTCGAAATCCGCATTATAAATCGCACATTCACATATTTTACACCGGTTTAATGTAATATACATTACACACACAGAAATATATTAATATACATTATACACATTACGCGTATATTATGTACACATAATAATTTAGGTATACATATAACATTACACGCAACTCGTAATATTATGTTACAATCCGTTATATTACTGTGAAATTGTCATAATGAATATTATTAAAATATTATACCGTCAAATTATTTTATGGTAAAAATATTGTGTTTGCGCGGGAGACATCACCCACCCCCCACTAAACCAACCACCCACTAACAGATATTGAAGTCTCGAACGTCACCATAACAATATACTATTCGTTCAAAGGACATTCATACGTATTATATTATTACGTTGTCATGGAAATCGATATAATACAATAGGAATTGATACAACGACCGTGTTCCGTAATAATAATTCCGTGTACCTAAATAAATTGTAAAAGGAATATGGATCGATTTAGAATCGACGCTCTATAATATCTGATCTCAGTATGTTATCAATTAACATATTATTCGAATAATCAAATGATATGATTACGTTAGAAATTGCCACTTATATCCGATGGTACTGAATGGCGAAGATTATAGAATAATAGAATTAAAATTTTAATAATTTTATATTTTTTAAACTATGATAACAATATACAAAAAAGTAATTAAGTATAAGAATTATTTTATTAAAAAGTATGAACGCTTTTGATTTAATATAAGGTTTACAAAATTTTAACTATTTGAAGTCGTTGTAAAATAACATCTGTGAAAACAATTATTTTATTTTTTGTATCGTTTTTATTTTTCAAGTATTTTATTTTTTTAAACAACATTGTACATTTTCAATTTTATATTCCTAAGAAGGATATTATATTTCTTGGAAATTCAAAGTATACAAATCGAATTTCGAGTGATCCATTTATTTAAAGTTAAGATAAGCGGAGTGAAGTGTCGCTGGAGTACCACGCCAAATGTTAGGTCCTCCTACTCTACCTACTCATTAAAATTTTAAATGCACATTTTCATTAATTAACTACTCGTTTGAAAGTATTCAGTTTTGGAACACGAAATTAAAAATAAATGCTGTCATTAAGAACTGTAATACTTAAAAAAAAATAAAAGAATAAAAACATCGTTTTGTAATTACCTAAAATTGTGTAAAAACAATATTTTAAATAATTCAAATATTAAATGTTAAAACAATAAAACGAGTATTAGCCTTTGAAAAAATCTTCTTTTATACATTAATTTACGATATTTTGAATACATTGAATAATAAGTAAGTCAAAATCTATAAAGATTTTTTACTAATATTGAAATATCTAAGTAAATTTAGCACTCGAAACATGCACTAATAATTAATTGGAATGTATGATATTATTATGCAACGTGAACAAAAAAACCTTATTCAAAATAAATGTTGGGGTTTTTTTTTAACAATATATTTAATATTTTAATTAATTGTATAATAATAATTTACAGTAATTTAATTTAACTTCGAATAACGGCATAAGCGTTTTTTGATATTTTAGTTTTTTGTTTTACCATGACGAAAATGATTAAAAATATAAATTGAACGATAGGATAGTTCTAATTCAACTTTCAACATAAAATACACACATTTTATTATTAGAGTTTAATTATAATTTCCAAAATGTATTATAAATGTACATAGAGTACCGAGTACCTTATTTTTTTATAATATAAAACGATAATTGAAATATAAATATGAAAACTGCATAATTCGTTCAACGTATTTTAGCTGTTGCGTAAAACTAAATTAAAATATATAGGTACTTAATTCGTGGGATCCCAAACGGCTCCCGTCTATTGTTTACTTATTTCCAAACGGCTCCCGTCAAAAAAGGTCTAACAAACAGGTAAATACCTAAATGGCTTCCAGAAAAAAATTAAATTAAAGCTCAGTCATGTCAGTACACTAAAATTTTTAAAAGAACTAGAGTTCATTAGTAGTCAAATTTTCATCTAGTGAAATAACACGTATGGAGTATATAACAAAATTACGCCTAAATAGATGTCTAATGTATGATTTGCCCAAGTAATTCATATTTAAATTGATTAGTGGACATCACGGAACATGAAATAAATATTGTTTACAAACATTATATAAATTATTTTTAACATGATACACATTATTTACGAAATTCATTTAGCTTGTTTTTTTTTATTCAGAAAAAACATTTGAAATTTAAAATGTGCGATGTGTGAATGTTCCAGTTTTTAATAATATTTTCAAAAATATATCCTAAAAGAAAATAATATGATAAATAATGATAGTATACAGTTTGAGCTTTAGCCTTTAAATGCACACAACCAACAAGATAATATATTGTTTTCACTCGTATTACATGCCTTTAATGATTTTTTTTAAATATTCATTTACCCAATAAATGACAACCACTTACCCCTTAACCCAAATCTATAACACAACTATATACGACAAATATATCGTATTAGAATTCCTAAGTACGATATGGATCATAATTTAAAGGGTTATTCTGTATTCAGAGTTTTTGGCTAAGGTTTTTATTTTTGATCAGCTAAATCTGTATAAGTCGTTAACAAGTAATTATAAGATTCAAGATACCTAACCCAAGCCAAACCTAATTAGTAATTATAGTTATTACAATTTATAGTTTAGTTTTTAATAGTTATATTAGATTAATGTGGGGGTGATTCACAACTAAGTATAGATTTATTTATTACCTTAAGTAATAAGGAAATTATCACAAAAAATACTCGTTAAAATGTCGATAATGTTTCTAATCAATATTTCCAAACAAATCGTCTATAAAAGCTTAAAATAAACAAAATTAGTTCACGTTTAAAAAAATTGTTTGCATCACAGAAGACACTCCTAAAATTATATAGAAATCTAAGTACTTGAAAATATAGCCCTCTTAACAAAAATAAATGTTTAATAGATAATAGTAGTTATGTAAAAATATCAACAGTTTATCCCATGTGTCACTGTAAGGATCGCCTAGAAAACTCATAACCGGAAGGCGGAAGGTAAGGCAATGTGCAGAGGTCAACGCGATAGGTTACCTATACTTAAACAGTTACATATTATTATCGTTTATAAGTGTTTAACTATTTTTTCTGATATATCCTTATGTTACGAGTGTCGCATGTTTAGTCTTTGTATATTATAAGCAAATAAGTTCGACGAACATAAAAAAATTAAAAAGCAATTATCAACGGACGTAAAAAGACGCTTAAATGAATGAGAAGTACTATACCTACTATAATAACATGGTTTTTTTATAATCACGCACTATGAGATATTAAAAAAAAAAAAATAATAATAATAAATAATAAAATACGCAGATACATCAGAGGATCGAAGTAATAATTCATCCTATGTAACTATGATATTATCGAGGATATTATATAATAATCATTTTACCTACGTCTAATAAATAATATTTTAGACTAAATATCTATTATAGTAGGTCTACTAGCAACAAATAATTCAACGGAGAATTTGGACTAAAAATAATACACAAATAGTTATATATTTATAATTTAGAAGCACTTCGAATTCTATTGAGATACTCCGTCCCCTGGGAATGAGAAATTGAAATATATTATGAAAATGATATACACAATAAACATATATATTTTATTATACGATTACAGTTATTGAATTGTAATAAAAATGTAAAAAATTAATCGTTTTAATCTTAAATTTTCGCTTTGGTTGTACCTACTTGAGTATCAAATACAATTTGTATCCCCAATGGACGTGTTCTGTCGTTCTGTGTAGCTTAAACGAACACACACAAACGATATTATACTTATATGTAGGTATACTGTACGAAAATAAACTAAACGCGAAGGAACAAAATATAATATACCAGTATGAAAAATGAAATATAATGTATAATAATAATTATTAATTATTATACTGAATTTCACAAATGTTCGCAGACCGTAGTAACGATTGTTAGCTCGTTAAATGTCAAACAATGACCATATTATGTACTCGTAGTCAAACAACGACTCAAGACGATGAACGAACGGCAATACGGGATAATAGATTGTATAATTATAAATAATTATATTGCTGTGGTCGGCGCTAGCATTGCTGGAACATGTATGAGCTTGTAAATTCAAAATTCGAATGGTATGTAACGAAGAAAACACAAGTGAGATCTCCCGAAGAGAAACAGTCCGCAGTAGCGAAACAATATTATTCATCATAAGTGCTTGTTTGAGGCGTTTGGATGTAGCGCAGGTACCTCATGTATAATATTATTATACCTACTCCTTCTAACGAATTAACCGCGATCGTTCATTGGCCATAAATCTTAAAACAGGCCTTGTAAGAACAACAGTAACAATAATAATAATAATATTACGTCTGAGAAACCGTGTTTATATTATTTGTGTAACCGTAGCTAATGTATAATATACGGCTAGACGTCACAATTCGAATGAAACTATATTGTTTAAAAAATATATAAATGCTTTGGATTCGAACGATAACACAATGTTATTAAACAAAATATATAAGTGTAAATATAGTAAATGCACTGTACAGTATGTATATTATAATAACAATTATGTAGGTACCGAGATATAGGTTGGTGACGTAATACGTTATTAATAAGTCTTATTATGATATTGTTAAAGCTGTAGTTGGCATTCAAATTGTACCCAATACATTTTGTATTGATGACCTATGTACATATTACTACAGTAGGGAATATTGTAACGTAAACGCAATTTATTGAGATAATATTGGAATTTATTACAAATTTTTAAGAATCCGTTATGAATACAGCCATGTTTATAACTTTTAAATTACAATAATACATATTCATCCATAAATTATTATAACATTCAATTAAGGTTATGTTTAAACCTACGAACACTGACAATTAACCGGCCCGTTCTTTGTTTAAAATTTTTAGTAATTACTCAACTTAAAAAAAAAATAAGTTGCATATCTTAAAAGGATATTTTGATATTGCATAAAATATTTGAACACATAATCCAAAAATGTTTAGTGTAAAATTGTTGCTACATACCCAGTTCGAAAGAAAAATACAATTAATTTCAAAATTAACTTAGTGAAATTAGTCAATGTAATATTAGTATGTCACAATATTGAAATATATTTTTAATTTAAATTACATATTATCATTTTTTTTTTTTTTTATAATAATAACACATTACGTTGTTTACCCGACTCCCCACCCTTACTGTATTTTTGCCATAGTGTACGAGATGCCAGATGCTAAATATACATCATGTCTGTAGGTGTATGGTGGGAGGAAAAGAAATACACCGTTTGACATTCAAGAATTACTTAGATGCTCTAATTTATTTTTAAGTTTGACATGAGTACATGACCTTACCGGGTTTAGAAAAAACTAAATATCTGGTGCCAGTAAAAAAATAATATCGATAGGAAAAATTGTACAACTCTTGCGCGATGCACAGTAATAATATTTTTTAAAAAACTATTTTACATTTTTTACTCCGTAAGTTATTCTTTAGTCCGTTTTTTACACGACCGTCAGATAAAACACTGCACTAAGTATATTCAAAACAAGCATCGCTTGTACGTGACCAGACTTACTTAAACATTTTCGATTTACGTCCATCCCCGACAGGTCATTCAATGTTAAACAAACCTTGGCGTTCCTTAAACAGTTATACTGGATCAGATGTGACGGGGGAAAAAAACTTTTCGGTTTAATAAAGAAAATGCAAAACCATATCGACCAACTACTACATACATACATTACACACAATAAGAATATATTGATTTTATTAATAAAGAGTGTAAGTGTAAGTGACAAAGAGCCGTTGTAATCTTATATATTTTTAACAATTAAAATAGCATTTAAATATCATTCAATTAAAAACATATTTATCAAAATAATTCATTTTAAGCATATCCATCGAAATATCGTTTAAAACTAAAATATAACTAAAGAGCAGTTTTCGTATTATTTTTGCAAAACATAATTTGTAATAATACTACAGTCCTTTGTCCAAATTTCTTGATAAGTTCTTATTTCCTACTTTTAAAGGTTACAACACCTAATTAATATTCTATATTTAATGGTATTATTAATGTGTAAAACGAGAAAAACAATTTAAAGCATTAAATATGACGACTATAATAATATATTATACGTATTCAATAAAGCAAGTTCACAATTTAATGTATGAAATTTATTTCTCATATTACCCGTTTACCCTATTAGAAATCGATCACTTCTGTCCTGTAAAACTCGTCTGTAGGTTAGCCGACTACCTAACTAAAATAGAACAAAATGTTTGTTTAACGACAAAAGGAGTGGCCGTAATGTTTTTAGTGCATATTAAAATTTAAAATGCATCAAGACACTTTAATAATCAACTATGAGTTTCCATTATACAATATTATGTATACACACAAATTTAAATACATTATTAATTTGGAAAAACGTATACAACGTTATTTTTGACCGTGTCAAAGGGGGTTGCTGTTTCCTAAAAGAAAAAATAAATAAATAGGTGACCAAAATACACCGTATAAATAACATAAATGTATCACCAAAGAATATAATAATAATAACGAATCGTTCAAAGTTCAAACCCTCATAAGGAATATATCATACTATGGAAATATTACATAGAATAGTACCTATATGATATTATACTTTGAGACTCGAGTAGTTAAATAATGACGTGGTGGTTCAATTTTATTCAATGAAATCACTGTTTAATAATGTGTTGCGTAGAAATAAATTGATTTGTTATTAGTTTTATTGACAATCGCTTCAATTATTCATATTTGAGTGTGTACACTGTACACTATCGAGGCAAATACCATATTATTTGGAATTTTTTTTCGTTCTCTTTAAATATCTAAACGTCTTTATACCCGTGTCATGTTGATTGTTTACCAATCGATAATTATTTTTAAAGCCCGGAAGTATATTTAACAGACTTTTAGAACATTGATTAAATATATTTGCATACTACACGCCGTATACATCAGCTATATATATTATGGAAGTGAATAAACGCACATTCACCAATAAATATTTAAAGAATGCGAATGTATATTTGTATTGAATGCCAATACAGTAAAATGAACCTAAATTAGCGATTAGTTTATTATATCGTTTCGACGTTTCTCCATTATGAATTATTATAATATATATTATTTAGAAATGAACGGAAGTCGCAAATGAATAATATAAATTACAATATAAAACACTAGAAAAGTAGAAACAGTACTCAGAAAAACATATTGTTCGGTAAAGGAAGCTTAAGGGACAACTCGCAACATAATAACCGATCGATTGGCTTGCATAATTATATAATATATTAACATGTAATATGATCACAAATCACAATTAACATGCAAATTTAATATAAAGTGGACCAACCAAATTTTTCTGATGTTTGACAACTCATGTGACTTCAACAAAATATTTTATTACAATATTGTTGTGTAGGTACGCGTCTCATGGTAGTTTGAAGTTTAGGGATGATGGTGTTATGGGTAGGCATCACTATTATGTTGTGGACTATAGCCTATAGGTTATTTTTAAATGGGTAAACGGGATCCCACAAACATAACATTATTATTGTTTGAAATCGGTAAAACCAGTTTGCCCTCTATAATATAACATAATGGTATATTATTGTGCACACGAGCACAGTAGGATATTCAAAACTTGAAATTGAAACCCATTTTCAAAGTCGTGATTGTACCATAAACAAATACCAACAACTATAGAATTGCTTACAATTTATAATATTGACTAACTGCTGCAGTAAAAAGAATCGTGTGGATATGTTTTAAAAAAAGAATTATTTTCGTGGTAAAACTCAAAAGTTTTGTTGTGATACGATCATAATATTATATAATACAAAATATCATCGTAAGTTTAACTTTAGTGTTGTAAAAGTCGGGTGTAATACCCGTTCCGGGAGATTTGCGTACATTCTCGCATGTTGTAATACAATCATAATGTATTATATTGAACGAAATCTACCTATTATGCCAATAAAATGGTAATAAATTGGTTTTTATACCAATAAAATTGATTCAAATAGCTCACAGAACTATTAACTAAAATATTTAGGCGTAGAGTACCGATGCGACTGCGCGTAATAAAATAAATAAAACGCTAACTGCGTTTGGTATCTCGGGCCCCAATTCATGTTTAATATTTACACTGGAATGAAACGAGCAGATTTTAAAACCACGTAAAAAGCTGTGTAAATTGTTCGTCGACGCGTGTGTTGTAGGTTTCCTGTCGTCACAATAAAAAACGATACGTGGATGAAAAAAGTGAATTTTATTTGGCGGCAGTGTCAGCAATATATAATATGATGTAAAAATGTTTTAGTATACTAATGCAGTAATGATGTCCGTCTATTAGCACGCTGCACTGCTGCAGTGACAAGTTAGCTAGTTTTAAACTTTAATTACAAGTACGATAAATAACAACAACAATAATAATAATAATAATATTAAAACAATAACACAGCAGCTCGTAAGCACTACTACTAATAATATCTATACATACATAATTATGTATAAACGAACGTATCGTATTATTATTATTACTATTACTATTATTATCATTAATACTATTATTGTGGTAATTTAGTATTTACTATAACTGCATGTCTGTATGTGTTATATAAATCAAACTAGGCATAATATAACGGAAACAATAAAAAATAATTAAAAAAATACAACGGAATTCAACTCTATTTCGCGTTGCCCTATTGGAATACTATTCCACTCAGAATAGATGAAAGCGTCCTTACACGTACTCACACAAACGCGCGCTATTAGCACGTTGAGCGTACTAAGTTATTAATAGTTTATGGTTAATAGTTATTAATATTATTATTTCATATTATTGTATAAATATTTAATCGTCTAATATAAATCTGTATTAATTAAGTATAAATTTAGACATGTAATTATTAGTATACAATATTATGGCCATCAAAATTGTTCGTTACAAAACTGGCGGAAAGTGCAAACACACATTATAAACGAACAATTTAGTCGACCCTGTGTATTGTATACAAATAGTATGATATTATATTAAAATATTAAGTTGAATATAATAAAATAAAAATATTATATCGTCATGATACAAAATCGTGGCATGCCAACAAACAAGCTCTTGCATGCATTTCGGTTGGAAGAATATTGTTGTTATAACAAAATAAATAAAAAAAAGAGTATTATATAAAACATGACATAATTATTATTAGGTACACTATGATGTAGAGATAATATCCAAGCGTGTAGAATTTGGGTGAGACAAACGTTATAGAAATCGGTTTTTAAAATATATTTTTTTTCTATTAGATTTCCAAAGCATACATACGCACACCTGCAGTTTTCTGTCATCATTGTCGAAAGTCTGTAGGATTATATCTTCGGCCGAGACAGGTATACCCACCCCGACCTGAAAACGGGCAAGCGTGTCAAGAAAAAAAAAGCCGTATCACCAATTATAAATAACAGTATAATAATATTATGATTTCAAGGAACTTATAGTAATTGAAAAATAGAGGAAAAACACAGATTTTACCGTATACTCGAATACGTTTTTGTAATTTTATGCAGGGAACAAACCGACATTGTTATAATTCATTTTATATTACGTAAAATAACATGTATTCACAGACATCAAAACCGTGGTGTTTCTAAACAACACTATAGACAACTGATGTAGATATTATAACACGTATACTACATAATAACATTTTTTGCAAACCAATGTGCCGTGGTGCGTATATATCATGTAAATATAATATATCGGACCTCGGCATCTGGCCAGCACGTGAGTCGGCGGCCGCGGCGGTACGATAACACGCGTATCAACCCCCCCGTGTCGTGGTGGAAAACATATAAAGTCGTGTAAGTTTGTGAAGATTCGGGGAAGGGAACACACGCTGCGCTTTCGCCGAGTGCTGGTGGCAAAACGATAAAAAAAAAAAAAAAATACTTCCGCCAAACGGCCGGACCAGCGCAAAACCAGTGGCGTTATCATACTCTATCGGACGGTGGTTAGTGGAGGGTAGTGCAAGTGGTGACGGCAGTGTCCCGGGACAATAATAATAGATTATAATAAATTATAATTACGATACCGCAATAGGTATTATAATGTAGAGCAAGCGCGGTCGCCGTCGCAATTACTTACCGTCGACTTCAGGGGCACTCCAGCGACGTCTCCGGCGGCGGCGAAATGATGCGACATAGCGGTGCGTCTGGTGCGGTCTGGTGCAGCCGTGTGGCTGTCCGTCGTCGTTAAGGCGCGCTGCAGTGGTGCAGCAGTGGCGGCGGCTGTGGCCGGCAGTCGTGCGATACGGCGGCGGTCGTTTGGGTGCCGTGGCTACTACTACGTCGGGTAGCTGTGGCTGTGCGAAATGGTTACCAGTTTGGCGACGACACGGTCAAGAGAAAAAAACGGACGTGGTGCGTGAGGGTTAATTATTTGTGGGATTCGGATTTCGGGGGAGGGGGGGTCGGATGTGGGATTGTGAGGGGTAAGTTAAATTAAACGTGAAAAAACTATAACTATGTCTCGGAGAAGAGATATCTAATTTTTAAAAATTATTAATATCAGTACGCGGACGACACCGAGAGACGTCGGCTACTGCTGCTACTCCTACTGCTCAGGTGGTAATAATAGTAGTAGTAGTAGTAGTAATAGAGGTGATGGTGGTGGTAGTGGCGATGATAGAGTGCAATGATCGACAGCTGCAGCAGTGCGTCGTGAAGTACGGTCCGCTGAGAACTGCCGGTGGCGTGTGGTGGCGACGACGGCAGCGGCGGTCGTCGTCGTCGAGTAGTGCTAGTGCAGCGCAGTGCACCGTCGCGGTCGTCGTAGCTGTCGACTCTACCCGCCGCCCGCCGTGTTTGATGCCGCCGTCCCGGCATGGTCCCAGCCACAGCGCAGACCGTGCGCACGACGACCGCGTGAGCCACGCCTCCGTTTCTCTTCCGCGGCGCAAAAACGAAAACCATTAATTTCCATTCCCTCCCCACTGGTGGCGAACGGTCGTCGGCGGAGGGGTGTGATACGGAGCGTATATACCAACTACCCGCCGCCATCACCACCCCTTTCGCCGGGCGCGTAGGTAGATGAGTTTACTGGAAAAACGTCCGTTCCGCTTTAGCTGCCGAACGCAGACGGAAGAGTTGACGACCCACAAGCGTTGCCTCGATTATTATTGTTGTGGTTATTAATATTTAATAATAATTATTATTATTAATAACCACAAGAATAAATACTACTATGTATATACGCCACCGCTGATATAAGATATCTTTGTCGGATTGTTGTAGGTCGTGATGACGCAATCGTGACGTCGACGATTCGTTTCTCGGGTCAGTATCAAAAACGCTGGTTGGTTTTTTATTTTAAGTAAACGTCATTGGGTGGATATCACCATCATTAAAGAACGATAATATAATGTATTGTTTCCGACACGACCCATATATTCAATGTAGTTACTCCGAACCAGGTACGCACATAAAAAAGGATTTGTGTGGAAGGGGATTCAACCTTCACTGTTTATGCATGTCTAGGCTGAACTATTTTCCAAGTTCATGGGTAAATATTGAATACAGTTTTTACCCACCCCCTAAAAGTATTGTATTGTATTATGTCATATTATAAATTTATAACAAATATAATAGGGTTGATAAAGATACACACTCGCATTTCTAGATTTCAATTTTCTCTTCACTCTGTGTGTGCAATGTGCATAAAAAAGTATAAGGTTCATTAAAGTATTAATATTATAAATCTGTGTTTAAAGCCTAGTACTATTTATATTATATATGAGTTTGTAAAAAAGACACAGTTGTACGTGTGTATCAAGTATGTATTATAACTTTTTTATTCAACTATAGAAATAATTGAATATTACGATCTGTCATGTCATCCCGACCGTAAAGGTATTATAATATAAGGTCTATATATTTTTAAAACTTTTACAACAATATAGGTATAACCTCGTCGCATTATACTTTATCTAGATATTAAGAAAAACTTTTGGCTTAATGTCATATTATATTTCACCATAAATGTAATATATAAGATAATATACACATAACATGCAATCATCAGCTGCAGAAAAGATCCAATTTTTTCAAAAATTTGATTAAAAAATCTTTTCAAAAAGTATCAATACACATAATGTATACATAATACAGTTTGTTCTTTTGTTAGACCGCTAAATCCTATGTTATAGTTACATAGATGATAGATATTTTTCTAATGAATATTCATTGTACAATGTATCCATACAAAATAGCTGTGTGTGCACATTATGTCATTATATATATACCGTGTAGTGTAAAAAAAATAAAATATAACGAGCAACATGATAATAACAAACTTAATTTTTATTTTATTTTACTGTTCGTTAAACTTTAAATTCGTTTATGAAATTACCAAAATGCACACTAATGTGCGTTTTAGTTTTTTGGAAGTTTAAAAATATAACGACTACAACCAAGTATAATAGAATTTAAAATTTAAATAAAATTACTGAACCGCAACATACCACGAGAAACTAGAAAGTCTAGAAGATCTGAAGATAACAGAAAAAAAGATAATTATGTATTAATTATATTACTCTAATAATACGAGTAGTATATAACGTATAATGTATTAAACTTAAAATATAGTAATAATTGTTTCCATATTTTTAAATACTTTTTCTTTATATAATTATATAATAACTATACATAAATATTTAAAAGGCAATAATATCGAAAAAATAACAAACAAATCATTTCAACATATTGAAAATGTTTGATACATTTAATTAACAGCCTGTTATAACAGACACTTCGCGGTTAAAGCAGTATACGTCTGAATAACGTTTGTTGGTATACGCTCCAATCAGAGGAAGACGTAAGTAATCAATGATGAATGAAAAACAATTGTGAATAATTAAATATTTTATTATAAACGACGCTAAACTAAAATAGTTAGGTATACACAGCAATAATTTTAGATTACATTTTTACACAATTAACGTGTATTAATTTATTATGCAGTAATCGCATGAAAATTTGAAATGATAAAAGTGTGTTCATAAGCAAAATAACATTTTACCGAAACCAGGGGTTCTTAATAGGTTGAATACCAAAAATCCATAAAAAGTTTGATGAGTTATGTATAGGAGCAGTTAAAATTTTTCACTTAGTGAAAGGGGAAAGCTGGACAAATTTATTATAAGCAAACTTATGGGTGACTTTACCCTTCTCCCCCTCCCCAACGAAGCAATTAATATTCCCTTTGCATGCTTTTTGAGATTTTGCTAAATTTTTATATAATATTTTATTGTTATATTGTGATTACTTACCCAAGGTCCTCTAGATAAAATCTACATGAATTTTCACTCCATATACCTATAAATAACAGAAAAATGACACTATAAATTTTTTTTATTAAATTTACTCGTTTATTTAGTTTATTTTTAAAAAGGAAACGTGCGGTATTACTTTGATGATTAGTTAAAATATATTTTCATAAAAACATTCCTAGAGAATAGATATCCCTTTCTGAATGTATTCAAGATAGACTTAAATATTTGTCTTGATACATTGAAGTTCTAAGTTAAGTAAGCCAAAGTTAATTTTTTGTATTGCAGAGAACGAGAGAGTTCACGGTAAAGGAAAACGCCTAACATTAATATTTTTAAAGAGAATTAAATTTAGATAGCCCAATTTCTCCAAACAATAATCACAAAAAAACCTAATAATATAATAAATAGCTAACCACTGTATATTATGATAATAAATGTAGCTTACACTGCTTGCAGACACAGTTTTTGCTACATATTTCTTGCGAATTGTTGATCAAGTATTGTTTTAGGTTTTAGTGGATGTTGAAAAATAAATTTCAACAATTTGTAAGATATATATCATATTATTTTAAATTAGGTACAATTACCATATGTGATAAAAATGATTTTATTTGTTACAAACGTCTGAAACATCATTTTTCATATAAATAAAGCTAGCCTCCCCAAAGCTTTCATAGCCCCTCAATCCCTCCGTCCCCAATAGCAATTATGGAGTGATAACATATAAATGATATAATAATATGATACGTGGCAAACAGAACAACGACTATGAATTAATAATCAATAAAGTGGGTGCAAGGCTGTGACTGACCCTCATTTCAACAAGTCAAAAGTAATTAGCGATAGATTTCAATATTGAATATAGTAAACGGAATTATAACAAACCTGCTATGTGTTTAATAGCTGATAAAGTGAGCAAATGGATATGGCAATGAAAAATCACAAGGCCAAGAAGTCCTGACATCTTGTATCGGCTGTACCAATGAACTATTGACTGTCGAGGGCCCGAGGCAGATAGTTTGATTGCAGATAGCCATTTAAGAAACCGTATGTTGCAGGGCTACACTGCATCAGGAGACCATTAGCCGCTGGTCAACCAGCTCTACAATCGACATTTTTTATTATTTTTATAAAAATACATACATAGGAGAGTGTAGTGTTTTTTTTAACACACTAATGTGTTATTGTAGTACACATTTGCACGTTGTAGTTTGCATAGAACTAAATTACATTTGATTTATACTATAATATATTAAATATTGTTAAAACAATGAATTTCATGTAAATACTCGATTTCTTGAAGGAGTAGATAAAACAACAACAGTATTTAAAATAACTATGTAATTAATCATAATGCCAATCATAAAAATGTAAAATAATACCAATTATAAGTTATTCTATTTCTACTTGTTGCCAAAATATCATGTAGGTATCTATAAAATAAATTTAATTTTAACAAATATTTCTAAGCTATATTAATACCATTCAGTTGCGTAGCCAGGAATTACCAGAGGGGTGGGGGGTTACTTACCTTTTTTTTTTGCTCACTTCCAAAATATATTGTCCAGGAGTGGTAAAATGTATTGAGCTGTACGTTAATTGAATAATATATTTCATACATAAGTATAATAGTTAACAAAACTATAAATTTATGTACATTATAATAATAATTTTAATCTTTTTTTTAAAGCCAAGGGGGGGGGGGCTGAACACCCAAAACCCCCCTGGCTACGCCACTGATACCATTTTTATTAAAGATTATTTATAAAAAATGTGGGTAAGTGGGTACCGCTCTGCTTTATACTATTATATATTATAGGAGGGTTAAATTTGAATCCAATGATAAATTTAACTGTATATAGATAACATGATAACATTAACATAAAAATTTGGTGAAAATTTCAAGTATTTACAGTGGTTTGTTTTTGAATTACAACCATATAAAAAATCGATTTGGTCGAAAACTGGTTTTGCGTAAAAATTCCCGTTTTTCCTTAATTTTATTTTGGTTTTTCCCATTTTTTGAAAACTATTGGGAATTTCAAAAAATGACCAAGCATTATTTCGACACGTTCTCGTGTTCACAGACACACACACACACAAAAACACACAATATTGTAAAATCAATACATTCATCGCTCCGCTCAGAATCTAAAATTATGTAGAAATAACACAGCTTAAAATGAATATTCACTTCATTAAATGCCAATAATAAACTAGGTAACATCTATTACCAGTTATTGATAGTTGATACATAATGCATACATTTTTTTCTACTACTGCGCCACATCATCTTGATTATATAAGTACCTAATACATACAAAACAACATAATAAGCAATATAGTATAAAAAACATTATATTTACTTAATTTTAGTAATAGCATCTTACTCGCAAATGCATGTACCTACTACCTACAATAATTGTGCAGACAGTTGAATTTATTGTTTTCAAGTGTGTTTAAAAATTATGATAGGTATAAAGCGCATAATGCCACAAAATGCATATTTGCATACAGTAATAGTGACGATTCACAATCAATAATATTGAGTCTAGGGAAATATTCTAAACTAAATATTTATAAAAAAATATATCATAATGGTTGAGAGGGGGATTAGGTTTTTCGTCTACTTATTGTTCTTACGTGCTGTTTACCAAACTGCTTCACTGCAGTATTAAACTACAGTCTACATTAGCGATAGCTGTAGCATCACCTCAGAACGGAGCAAATCATTCCAAATATACTACACTTAACTATGTATATATGTTATAGATAAAAGATTATTGTAGATTTCTAGCGATATTACTAAGTACAAACACTACACTGTATTTCAAAAAACTTTGGACTTACAGAAAATAATATAAAGTTACAAATTGATTATATTTTTGTGTCTTATTATTGATTATAATAAGAATAACATAGTTAAGTTTTAAAATAATGCAATTTATAAAAAAAAACTATAAAACAGTTCTTTAGTTTTATTTTAGTTCGATTGAAATGATTTGTACAGATACAAAATATGTAGGTACTTGAATTTTTATAATTATTCAGTAATATGTTCAATTTTGTTATTCAAATATTAACAAATATGTATTTTCTGTAATTTATTTATCATTTTATTGCAAGTTATAATAAAAAATATAAAAAAAGATTAGTAGGTATATAACAAAATAGAATGTGTTTCAAGTTATCGAAGTATAATATGTATATTTTTTAAAATTTGTTTACTTGGTAAGAAATTTTTTTATTATTATCCTTCGTGGAATCAAGGTTTTTTTACACTACTTCTCCTCGGCCTGTGATTATTATGAATGATGTATATTTAAAAAAACTAACTGTATAAAATCACGACGTATATGATGTATCATATAAATATATAAT
>VUJU01001468.1:35672-47737 GCA_009835225.1 Aphis craccivora | reverse complement strand
AACCGTCAAGGTATTGTGAGACCATAAAAAAATTGAGGAGAGCTATTCAAAATAAAAAGAGAGGTCTGTAACAAGCGGGGTCTGCTTAGTGCTTGCTGCATGAAAACTCCAGACTTCACACGGCCAATGTCACGAATCAATTTTTGAACTCCTTTGGATGGGATATTTTGAACCACCCTCCGTATTCCCACGACCTGGAACCTTAAGATTATCATCTGTTTACTTCCCAGAAGAAGCACATGGGTGAAAAAAATTTTCAACTGACGAGGAGGTGAAGGGGCAGACGACAAGTGAAAAAAGGAAGTGGCGGAAGCGTTCTACGAGGCAGGCATAAAAATATTAATCAACCGTCTCACAAACAACATTGAAAGAGATGGCAACTATATAGAAAAATAGCACACAAATATATTTATGTAACCATGTAATTTTTTTTTTTAATACATTTTTTTGAAGCCTACAAAAATTGAGTACACTTACTTTCTGGACATTCCTCGTAAAATAATATTTTTAAAAATAAATGGAAGAGTGAGATTATATAATAAACGTACGAGTATATAGCTTTCGAACTCCAATAACAACGTGAACGAATAAAAATAATAATACCTTTATATCCCTGTATAAATATATTTATGATAATATAACTAAAAGTATTCATAAAACGTTATAATAATAACAACATTGCAGACATCCATCATAAGGTATTTATTATATTAGATATATTATTATATATTTTACTTTATCCATATGATATGCTATTTTTGGCATGACAAGATTATTATAAAACTGCTGAATTTTGACATTTCTAGTCGGAAATTTCCCAACTTGAATTTGTAATCAAAACCATTTTTTTAACAAAAATATTTAAATACTTTTTAAGCTATTTATATCATAAATGTATTCCCACTGTTCAATAGTATGCAAGTATCGAATCATAAGTTAATAAAAGCTAGTAATATTATTTTATAAAATATGATTATAATAATCTAATAATATGTGTGTTATATTTGCGATTTTTCTTGGGAAAACAAAGTTCAACTATTGACATTAAATAAAAATAATAAAAATTAAGTTATTAATAATATAATAAAATATATCCTTAGAAATATATGCTATCAGAACGTTTCCGCTCAGAATAGTGTTTGTAGGTTGAACAACATATAAAATGAGTAAATACCTACTAAATTACGAATTATACTCAATAACTAATATTATACAGCATAGTGATTCCCCGAGTCTACTCAGCGTGTGATTTTAAGGTGGGAAATTGTATTTTTAATATATATATATATTATTATTCACTTATAATATAAATCTATCTACTTTATATATTATTATTTTATGATAAAAAATAAGAAATAATAAATTATAAAAAAAATAATTTCAAAGGAAAAACGTTTAAAAAAACAACAATAATTTTTTTGAGTAATAGGTTTTAACAAAAAAATGTGCTATGTAATAATTTTTTCCATAAAATATAATACATATATTATAATGACTAATGAGTCACAACATTTGCTTATTATGGTTGTTTTTTCAATGTTTTTATACATATTATATTATGTATACCTAAATTAAATTGAAATGTTCGGTAACGCGTTGTACCATTGTAATTATAATGATTAAATAAAAAGTTATTAAATCACTTAATAAATGTTTTAATCATATTTTCGATCACAGTATACATACGTAGTTCAAATAATAAATTATTAATCTATCGTGTAAATTATAGATCATAAAAATAAAAGTAAATTACCATAATATCAATTTAATTTGAGACTTTATGAATGTTTGCGAAGAAGAACGCATATTCGAAACTTATAATTTTATAATAATATTCATTTTCTACAGATTCGCTACATTCTATCTAAATAAATAATTTTCAGTAAATCGTATTTAATAACATTCATTTATAATAAATTCAGTAACGAAAAATAATTTAATCAAATGCGTAGTTCTTTGGCATAGAGTTTCTAAGTACCACAGCTGTAATGGCGCATAAAACTGCGATATAGTGGGCACCTCAGCAAATTCAAATTTCCCGAAAGTACGCTCGAATTGTATCGCGAGATGTTTTATGCAACTTATCTAACGTGTTGGTTCTTTTCTACTGCCAACGGTGAGCGGGGTACGAATACTTAACTGTTCAATAAACTCTCAAAACCATAAAGACGATCGGTATATTTTTTTTAACATTAAAATAAGTATAGGCGTAGGCAATACATTTCGTTTACGATTATTTAACAAATGTATTTTGGTATAAGAAACGACACAAAATATCTCTCAATTCAACGCAAACATTCCGACTTAACACTTGCATATTATTAGGTATTACGAGTGGTGGATTTAATATATATATTTGCAATTTGGACACATTGTTGTAATTTTTTTTTTTATCTTTTTTAATCACGCAAATGACAGCATATTCCCTTTTACGGGCTTATTCCAAATAAGTTAGCGTGATGGCTATGGCATTAATCTATTCCGAGCATTTGTTTTTATTACTACTCTTTTTTTTTATTGTTATTATGGTCTTTTGAATAACAGTTGGTCAATAATTTAATAAAGTTTTTTGAAAAAAAAAATAGTAATAATAATACATTAATTAAATCAGTTTACCGTATTCGCCGTCCAATTTCCGGGCGCCTTTAACAATCGAGGTAATTGTCTTCATCGTAGTTGTCGTTGTCGTCGATGTGCATTTAGCATTTATCTACACTGTGTACGTATAATATATTATTATAATTGTATATAGGTTCTATTGTTAAGGCAATGTCATTTTTTATTCAACTGTACGCACACACATTGTTACCATAATATAATTTACTCTTTTTTTTTCTCGCATCGCTTTCCGCACAGAGATTTCCATGAGAAATAGACGAAACACGACAAATGCCGTCTACGAGCGGTGTCTTCATAATAATCGTTTATACTTCAGCCGCACAGCTCGACGACCATAATAATATACACGTTATATACATTAAAGTGCATTATATTGTATTATACACACGCAGCAGATACAAGTATAACAGTCGGCAGTCGACTCCCGTAGTTCTGACAATTTTCCCGGATGTTCTATTTCTTATTTATGCGTTCAATGGAACTCTATACAGGTACAGGTACGACGAGCATTACAATATTCACTAAATTTTTTATAATAATATTACAGTAGAGTAACATGCAATTCGTACAAATGTGTCGTCATCGTCAAATGCTTGGACTCCGGCCGAGACAAATAAATATTATATTATAAAAATACGATAAAACTTATCGCAGAAATATATTTTTTTAAGTTCCCCATAACATTTTTTGTGTCTGTATGAAAATTATAAAAATATGTTTAAGCACAATTTTTTTTAAACTTTTACAATATTCTTCAAAATCTCAAAAATTTACTAACTACAAGTATTTTGTTGTGAAAACGTATACTCGCAGAATCTTCAACTTTTATTATAGCCAAGATATGAAAATTGTATAAAATATCCCTTATATAGGTAGGAATTACTATAGCTAACTGAAAAATCTAAAAAACATACAAATACAATTGTTTTATTATTTTATATTTATTTTCGATTTAAAGTCGGACAAAATTACGTAATATAACGATAAATAACAATGTTAATTTTTTATTTTGTTATAATTCAAAAATATTCGTGGAGTCTCTACGAAGACGTAAAAGTTTTATGTAAGTATTTTATAAATTTTATTATACGCAATATATCATTGAAATAAGATTTAGCACACTTATTAGAGTGACCCGGTACCCACTTGCTTACCATTTTTGTGTTAAATTTTGCTAAAAAAAAAAAAAATGCTAGCAAAAATGTATCATTACAAAAGAAAACATAACCGTTAGTTTAAAATTTCTTTCCTGAACAATACAATACTTTGACATTTCATAGTATATTTCTGGATTTGAGCTCTGCACACTATACTACCGTGGTGCCTGAAATCGAAACATTCGTATGACGTTTTATAGTTTTTCGGCTGTATTTCTGTACTAATTCTGGGAAATAATATATTGTACGGATTATAAAACCATACACCACAGATGCAATAATGTGCCATTATTTGACATTTATAATACCGCAACTACACTATACAGTAAAGTGAAGTGAGACGAGTGACATGCGCTAATAAAAAATAAAAGTGTTATTTATTTTATAGGTTTTTTGTTTTTGACATATTACTAAAGATGGAAAATAAAATTCTAGTACATTTATACAACGATTTATGTTTATTACATACAATGTTGGAGTAAGAATAGTTCAAGGAGAGAGACGATTAAAAAAATGTGTGTGTCATAGTTTGTATCTGACGCTCAATATTGAGGTGTAGCACTCTCTGGAGATTTCTCTTTTTTAGGGCTAGTCTTATTTTTTGTGCGTTAAATAAATTAAAAATAAATAATAATTATAATAATAATAATTTTAATAAACTATTGGTGGGCAACCATGGCAACCTGTAAACTTCCGTTACAATTTTTCGTGACATCGAATTTATACCAATTCACTCTAGACCCATTTTTTTACACACACGCGCGTAAAGATGTTAACACATCAATAAAATAATTAAAAAAAATTGTTATAAATGTGGTATAATAATATTATAAGTATCTACGTAATTAAATATAAATACTTACCAACGAGAAACTATAAACATATTATAATATTATATTTTACCTTGTTTAAACACATTCAACATCAAAAATTCACGACTACTCGAATATTATATTATATAAGTATAATAAAAGTAAAACTGTAATAAGAAATAATATCTACGTACCTACGTTTTGTGTCTTCTTGATCTTTCTATAATCCCGGAGTTATACTTGTGTCAACCTCCCTCCCCCCTCAATCTCAAACTCAACAGTTGCCACGTGCACGATATGTAGGCATAATAGGTAGGTACTATCCGTCAGCTAGGGGTGGAGTATTTCACCGCGACATTTATACGACGCGTAAAACCGCAATAACCGCGATGCATTTAATAACTGCAACACCGACATTATATTATTATAATGTCAAGGACGTCGTATTTTTATGCATTTTTCCACTCCGTAAACACGGCACCTATAATTATATTAGCACACGTGACGCGTCCGCATCGGAAAATCTAGCAATGTGTACCTCGTCGTGCAGTGTATGTCTTGCTTGTGTATGTATAATAACATAATATATAAGCATATGATATTATATATAATATATATATATATAAAGTTTGTCGCTGCGTGTAATTAATCTTCGCCGCCGCGTTGGACGCGATAACGACACACGAACACACTGTGACCTAGTGCGGTGGCGACCGCGACGACGCGCGACGGTGGTGAGCGCGTCGTGGCCGAGTAATGGATGGTTAAACCATTTAAAATGTAATTACTTTCTCTCCGAGAGGCTTTGACGTTGTGATGATAATAATAATAATAATAATAATGGTAATAATAATAATAATAATAATAATGGTAATAATAATAATAATAATAACAATAATGAGACCAGAGAGAAAAACATTGTATTACTATTATTATTTATACATCACATCAATCGTACGGACCGAAATCAAAGTGTAAGTATAAACGTATAGTCGTGAGAGATATTATAATATATAACTTGGTAACCGAATAGGACTCGTCGGAAACCGTATACACGTCGAAGCGAACATATTAATATCGGACGATAACCATAAATAATATTGTCGTTGTTTTTTGTTTTTTATCGTTTCCACTATAAACGCACGCCCACGCGATTTGATATAGATATCGTTTGTACGACATGTCGTGTGTGTATCGTATACGTTATTATTGTGACAATAATAATATCGCACGGCACAAGTCTCGAAAAACGTATATCAAAATAACGCGCAACACTGTTCCGGAATAATATTATACTTTATTTTAAATTTAAATTAATTTATTCCGTTCGTTCCCTCTCCCCGTGCAACGCGTACTGCAATATAATGGTTTTAAGTAGGTTTCTCCTGTTTAAGTATTTGTCCGTTGTATCTCACGGAACACATTAAAATGTGTATCAATTTCGTGCTTATAAGTTATAATATCATTTTGCGTAGCGGCTAAAACGCAAAATGTTTTTTTACTTCTACCATACTAAAAGGAAGGGTTAAAACAGAAACGGCAATCATTTCACTGCTAAATATTGTTGTCCCGGTTTAAGCTTATTCTATAACGACCACATTTTTAATTATTATTCCGTATAATTGTGCACTTGTCTGATTCTCTGAGAATATTATATCTTTAGCTTATCACAATACACTTTTACGGTTTTATAAAAATCTTTGATATTATCGTTGTAATTTATTTACTTTTTCACTTCGCAAATAACGCCGAATGCACAATTGATGATATAATGACATAACACAACGATTATGATATTGATATATAATCATTATCTGTACGCAGATACGTATAAATTATATAACTTATTATTACATAACATGTCTGTACAACGCGTACACGGATTGATCGAAACGGTAATTTATTTCTGCCGTTTTCGAGTAATTTATTATTTAACATTTTATTTTCGTATCAATTCGCCACGCGAAACGTTTATTATAATTTATTACCGCGTGTGTCGTATATAAATATATTATGTACATCGTGTATTGTTGTTATCAGGTAGATAATCGGTATTTAGGCCGGTGATCAGGTGTGCACACTTCATAACAGAGAGTGATCGTTTCACCGTTTGGTCGTCACCAGGAAAATCATGATAAAATAATATAAATATTATATGGAACTGTTATTGTGTTATTACAATAGACTCGACAATACTTGACACAATATGCTCACGGTATCAATCCCTAAGGAGTTGCACAAATCCTGCACAGACTAGAGGTGTTGCGACTATATTATAATAAAAACGAAAAGACGAAAATAACTACGTCGGTGTGTTTACATAAGATTACTATCAACTAGCAACTGTGTGGGGCCGGGCAGAGATTTTTTTTTCCAAAATCATATTTTTCCAGATTTATTATGGTCGTAACAACTGTAATGTACACCGAATGTAATAAACAATAACCAGCCAAGCAACGGATGAAATATCATAGTATATTATACAGGACGATTCACCCAGCATTTAATGTTCTCCTCGTCTATTCAGTTATTCAAAATATGATTTTTTGGAGTTTTCTAATAGTCTTAGACTATATTAATTCGTAATTCTTGAGATTTGTTATACTACTTACTGGGTGCATTGTAGAGACACAGACTTGAGAAAAATGAGAACCAAATTTTTCAACTCTAATTTTTCTAAATATTTTGACTATAAAATCAAAATTTGAATCAGTAGTTTTTGAGTTATACATACGATTAACTTTGTAATTTATATACTGAATAAGATAATAGATCTATAGCAATAATTGGAAGATATCATCGTTATTTGAAAATGTCACTAATTAATATACTTATCAATTGAAATTTATAATTTTTAAAACCCTTTTTTAAGGGCTTTTATCATTAGTATAAACATTTTAATCGCTGAATCTAATCATTCAAAATTTAAATAAAGTACCCAAATAAAAATGTAGTCACTAATATAACTAAATAACTTACAGTAATAAGGTGAATTTTCATTATTTAAATGAAAAAATGAAGGAAGGAAAATAAGTAGAATTTATTGATGAATCACCCTGTCAAGGTAGGTATATAGAATATATTATTATACTATGAGTACGCTATGCTATTATTTTCGGTAAAACAACGTTTGCCAGTTATTGACAACGGTAACCGATAGGTACCTATAATATTATCTGTATTTGCCTATTTATATTATTCCATGGTTTTGTGGGTAGTACCACGTAGACCGATGACAACGGCATAGTCTATTTCACAGAATTATTATCACGAACACAGCCAATATCGGGCAATATATCATCAAATTATGTTTGTATTAATACGCCTACGACAACGGTCTAAACTTCCACAGAGTGCCCATATTATTGCGATAAACGAATGTACTGTCTTATTCGTTGTCGTCGTATAAATATTAAATAGCGTTCGGAAAATACAATGTTATGGTAATTTTGGAGAAAAATAAAAATCCTCCGTCAATAATGTATACATATATAGTACCTATTATAACTACGTTTACTGTGTTCGTTATCCACAGTGTATGGCATACTATATTGTAATACGTAAGCCGTTACGCGGCAAATGCGCACAGCATACCGTTACTATAATAGTCATCTCGGCTCTCGAGAACCCTTTCCGAAATAATATTTCCTCGTGCAAATTGTCTCCCGTCTACAGCCGCGTATGCATTCTTCGCGTAAGGACCTCGTTCTCCCTCTACACGTAATATTCGCCTTCGCCCATTACTGAGGAAATATATACCTACCCCCTCTAGAAATTTCATGATATAATTTATTTTCAAAGTTCATTAACTTGATTTTAATTCAATTGCTTCATTCTTCCCGGCATTTATCTAATTAAATTCCCGGCTAAAATTCAAACGATTCCACAGTGTTATATATTATGACGGCAATTAAATCGTTCTGCTTATAGCTATTGCCGTGATAATGTACACTGTAATTGTAGTTTGTACGTTTATTTAAACACTAATAATATGCTATCTGAGCAATATCAATACATCGTTGCCCATATTAAATATCCCAATAATTAGAATTATAAAAGTCTAGTTAAACTTATTTTTTTATTTCCTTAGAAATATGAAATCTGAACGGCAGGTACTCGAGTAAAACTTTTTTGTTTTAAATATAAATAAACTAAACATTTGTGCACAAATTGTTATAATTTTCCATTTCCAGACATACATATTTGATAAAGATTTTAGTAACATGCTTATAATATGTACACAAGGAATCATTAAAAGGTAAGTAAATAAATAATTTAACAACAGAGGATAAACAAAACACTCTTATATTTTCGCATGTAATCCTATATAATATACTGTACAAAAACCACAAGTTCATTAAAATTTCAATAATTGTAATTCTATTCGATTTTAATTATACGACGGGTGCGAATGTTATTTTGTATCTTTATATTTATATTTTATATAATATAGATATTATAATAGAGATCACAGTGGTTACCAACGTTAATACGTCTTATAGATAATTTTTTTTCTTACTTTACAAAAAAAAGTTTTAAAACAATAATATTAAACTTAAATAAAAACATCTTACAATATTATACCTAACAATGACTATACATAGTAGCGGTGTTTAAACTTTAAAGTATTGGAATTATTTACGTATGGTACATTAATAATATTATTAACAAGATGCTTTCAGGCGCTTATATATAAATACCACATATATCACGCGAACAAAAAAAATACTGTATACATTATTATATATAATACCCTAAAGAAATTCATCTAATGACCAGTTATTATTACAATATAAATTGAAACGCCTTTTAGTGTAAACATCCAAATACACAATACGTCGCTTCGTGTCATATTTTTTTGTTCATTTGGGTTTAATTTTATAAAAACTAAAGTAATGTGTAGTCACGAATTTAAAAAGGCGCTGAGTTAGAAATTATTATTCATCCCGATGCAAATAGGTCTCTCCCTAACCACCATTCTTTCCCTCTAAAGCTAGACATACCTTTATGTATGGTATTTTAATTTTTTTTTTTTCATGTTATTAAAAATACGATTTTGCATCTTTAGTGCTTAAAATACAATGCAATATACCATATACAATCATATAAACAACCAATATTATTTCATTGATTTCTATATAAATATATACATAAGTATGTATGTATTTTTTTTTTTATTTATTTTTTTTTTTTTAGCGGGGAAAATAGGATATAGTTTACCCGACCTGTAGTCTTATGGCTTCAATCTTTTAAACCCAGCTCCGTCCGATCCAAGTTTAAGTTCTTCGTATAATGTGGGTGGCACTTCAGTAGCTGTATGCAAGTGGTCTTGTTTCCATTCAGCAGTATTCAGACCGTTAGCTGATGCTGAATAAGGTAAATCAGTATGGTTCTGTAACACACAGAAAATTATTAATTTTTAATATTTTTTAATTATTAGGTATATAACTTGGGTAATTTATTATCAATAATATGCGTTGTTCAAGAACTATATATATATAATACTATATTATAAAATACACTTTATATAAATACTTGAAACAAATTATGAACATACTAAGACTTTATCTACACACAAATACAATTAAAAATGTATTCGTTTGAATCGACAATATGTAGTAAATAATTAAATTATATTTCCCAAGAAATATATTACTTAAATAGTTATTCTTATCGGCAATTTCGTTAAAAAGTATAAATAAATTTAGTTTGTATTCTAATGATGACAGTTATTTACTATTTATATCAAATCAATAAATTTAAAAAAATGTAATGACAATATTTTATATGTAGGTACAAAATTAATTTTGTATTTTATTTAAAATGTCAATAATGAAATGTTTTGAATTCATTCTCGATTTCAAATTTATAAATATATATATAAACTCTTTATAGTTGTGAATTATTTTCATATTAATTATTTAAACAGTTGTATGTTAACTAGAAAAATATTTATACGTCGATTAAACAATTCAGTACATAACATCAAAAGTATCATTGTGGATATTTTATTCTGAGTAAATTTGTTCAGAATTTTGTAGTTTTATTTACGTAAACATACTTTATTTATTTTAAAATCAAGCAAAACAGAATATATGATTTTTAAAACAAAAGTCATACAACATTTCATTCAATCAAATAGTTATTTCTGATTTAGATATTGATTCATTGAAAATACCTATGAAATGTGTTTAGTAATGAAGTAGGTACTTAATGTTTTAAAATGTGCACATCTTGCCAAGTGAAATTAAATAATAAATAGTGATATTTAGCTTGAATTATGAATTTATAGTACAATAATAAATTAGTATAGGTTACAATTATTCAAACAAAAAAATTATCTTCTTCTACGAACATAAGAAAAAACTAGGTATAAAAATATTAAAAAAAATTGTATAATTAAAAAATATAATTACCATATTTTCCATGTTGACTTCCCTTAGATAACTTGGATTTTCAAATGAAACACCACTTGATGATTTGTGTAATAAATTTCCGTGACCGTGCATGTAATATACAACACCAGCTACTATACCTCCAACAATTAAAATTGCAACGAATACACCAAATATAGTTCCAATATCAGCACGGCTTTCACCTAAAATTTATAAGCAAACATAATTTGAATACATTCACATTTATTTTCGTTTTATTGAATTGTGATTAAATCAAAATCAATTATAGATTTATATTGAATGCCAATTAATAACAATATATTTAGTTTTGGTTTTCACAAGATGGATAAAATTAATAGGTGAGTTGATTTTACTTAAAAGAGTTCTAGAAAGATATTTTATACTTTTTTATTTTAAATATTTATTTTATACGTATACATCTAAATATATAATATAATATGTCCCATTTCATTATCATATGTAACTTATCCAACCTAATATTTACATAAATAATATTCTTTTACACTTTATGATCTACAATATATTATTATATTTTTAAAAAACAATTTAGGTACGTATTAAACAATTATTGGCATTATTTAGAAGTATTTGGTTCATACTTAAATATTTATTACTAAATTATTAGCCTGGGGAGTATCAAAATTTGTAAGTATTGTATTTTATTTATGATCAAACGACGTGTATGGGTTGTATGTGAGTCATAATTTTTAGATTCTGAGCGGAGTGATAAATGTATTTATTTTACAATATGTTGTGTGTTTTTTTTTTTGTGCCTGTGTACACGAGAACGTGTCAAAATAATGCTTCCATTTTCAACTTCAGCAGCTTTTCTGGTTCGAAAGTGAATCTAGTTGGTGCATTGGGGAGATCATTTTTTTAATTTCCAAATAATTTTCAAAAGCACCGAGAAAAACCAAAAAAAAAGAATTAAGAAAAAACGGGCATTTTTACGCTAAACCAGTTTTCGACCAAATCGCTTTTTTATATGGTAGTAATTTAAAAACTAATCACTGTAAATACTTGAAAATTTTCACCAAATGTTTAAGTTAGTGTTATCTATA
>VUJU01001468.1:0-35622 GCA_009835225.1 Aphis craccivora | reverse complement strand
TATTCCCACGACCTGGAACCTTAAGATTATCATCTCTTTACTTCCCAGAAGAAGCACATGGGTGAAAAAAATTTTCAACTGACAAGGAGGTGAAGGGGCAGACGACAAGTGAAAAAAGGAGGTGGCGGAAGCGTTCTACGAGGCAGGCATAAAAATATTAATCAACCGTCTCACAAACAACATTGAAAGAGATGGCAACTATATAGAAAAATAGCACACAAATATATTTATGTAACCATGTAATTTTTTTTTTTTAATACATTTTTTTGAAGCCTACAAAAATTGAGTACACTTACTTTCTGGACATGCCTCGTACCTCTAGTTCAATTCTTTTTTTTTTTCTGTATTACCCGATAAACGTTGCCGCTTATTCTCTTCTTTTGAAATTTTCAAAGTTTAGACTTTACAAATAAAATATATTAGTACATTTGGCGTTTTTTTGAGTTTTTACTATGTTTCATTTTTGTTGATAAATATTTAAATATGTAACATTGCATATATTATGATGTAATTGATTAAAAACATTTGACAGTTAGTTTTTAATTTAATGTTAACAATATAACTATATGTAACCCAAATATATTTATATAACATATGTTATATATATTTTAATGTTACACGTTACTTATAGTTTTTGACTGTTTAAAAAAAAAAATACTGGTCTCTAAACTGAATGTTTAATTACAAAAAAAAAAAAAAAGTTGTACTAAAACTATTATAATTTAAAAGTCCTGGATATCAGGATAATAAATCTAAATTCTAATAAAATCACTTTAATATGATATTATTTGGTAGTATGAATTATATTTTCTAAAAATTAATTAAATAAGTTTAAATATATAAGAAATGAAAATATAATAGAAGATTGATTTATATATATTAGTTTTATAAATGCACTATAGTGTTTTATTTAGATAGGTACTTAAGAAATAAATTGAGTCCCAATTTTCATAGAGTGTCAGTCGTCAAGAAACAAGCACGAGTCACGATGAAATAAGATAGATACAAATTATATGAGAATTCAATATACAAAATGCCGACAATGTGATTAAAATATAAAACAAAACAGTACTATTATTTGACATTTTCAAATTGGAAAGCGAGTGCTTCTGATGCGTCCGATATCTCATCGGCCGTACTCGCCGGATAAGTTTGAACTTTGAAAACAATTTAGTTTTTCATCGGTTCGGACTTACGAACATTGACACGATGTAATAAATAAATTATGTATTTATAATTTAATATTATTTAATTATAATTAGTAAATAAAAATTTTTAAGTTTTTATTGTACAGATAATTTGGTTTTAACTAATCAATTTTTTAAAATATTTTTCTTATATAATAACGATAGAAAAAAATGTAGTCAATTTTGAAAATGCCACACCTCTTCAGGTATCGCTCTAGGTAGACACCTAGCTTGTCTATACCTTGAGCCGATTTTTAAAAGCTGAATCAATTCAACCAAGGTTTTACTGGTACCTACAATCTAATTCATTTGCTAATTTAATTTTTGTTAATTTATTATAAATATTTTACAGAAAAAAATCTTCTTATGTAATGAAAAACGATTTTATTTTAAATGGATAGTTATTTTATGTATAAGTTATTAAAAACAAATTGAGTGTTTAAAACTTTAAAACTTTATAAATATACGTCAACAATTTTCAGTTTGTCAAGGCTGGGATTTGTGCTCAACCAAAGGTCAGCGTTAATGTCAGTCGAGCACTAATTCATTTTTTTTAAAAAATTTTTTCTAATCCATCGTTTTATTTTTTAACTCAACCCATTAAATTTAAAGCGTAAGTAAAAATTTTAGAAATTTTTGAATCTTGAGATGGCGATGGTGGTTGGTCGTTATTGGTGTTAGAAATTAAATTTATGTTGTTGTATTCGAAATAATAAAATTATGTCTTTTCGTCAATTTTGGTGTTCGAATCTATGTTTATATTGTTTTTACCGAAAAAAAAAATGATCCATTCAACGCCTCTGGAAGACGGACCTTCAATGAAAATTATTAGTTTTATAAGTCGAACATATAAAAGGCTATAAATAGACGTATATAGTGAAATTCACATTTAGCGAACACTACTTCACTATACAACGGACCTACTGGTATCTAATAGTTCGTGCGAATGACTGGTACACGGACCAATTCATGTGTTTCATTTGGTTCTGGATTATATTTGAAGTCTGCGTTGTTAATGATGTTTAGAGTGTTTTGACATATTAAAGAATACTAAGTAGGTAAGTGTTAAATACAGTGCGGTGACAGGGAAGAGACAGGTAGGTCAAAGGACTTTACAAAAAATGCCTGACCCAGTATAAATACATTTTTTTTTAAATTAATTTTATTCAATGAATCCGCTGTTTACTCGGACGTTGTTGACGTATTAATGAATTGTTGATAGACTGTTGTATTGCTTAGTGCGTAACTACGTTAAGTTTTTCTATGTTTATTATTTATACAACTATGTATATTATTTTGTTTTTGTTTAAAAATATCAAAGAGTAATAACTAAAAAACATAACTATTCCGATAACCTGGTATTTTTAATTATTTATTATATAAGAACATCTTGTATGTTTGTGTATTTTATATTATAGATTATAAACTGCAGTTATACTTTTCATCGTGGCTTAATATAAACTGTAAACTATTATACAATACATTTTTATCGTGTAGATTATATACGTGAATATAACATACCGTGCATATATCCTCTTGATAATTCCCATTCGGTGAGAGTGTGTCCGGGAGATCTTATTCATTCACACGAGATTCACTTCAAACAAAACGAAAGTATAAAAGCATAAAAGGTTTTCAGTGCGCCGCACTGGCTACGAACACGAATTCGTATCCAAATAATACGAAACTGCTGCCCCGAAAGTTTTTATAAAAAAAAAGAGAGAAAACTCGTCTGTGAAAATGTTTTCGACAGATAAAATGATGAAAATAACTTTCAAATTTCATGCGGAACGTCGAACGCTGTTGTAACATCGTTAACATACAATATTATGATTTTAATCATTTAGTGCGTATTCAAATATAATACAAATTTAATTATCTTAAAGTTTCGCTTTTGCTACTATGTATCTAATTCTCAAATTATTTCTAGAAAATAGAATTAGGACAGAGGAATGACATTCCATCATATCATACTACACAAGCGATAGTATGTACCTAATGATTATGTACCTCAAAGATATGGGTAATGACCAAGTATTAGGTCTTTAAAACATTTTTATTGCTTTTATATCTATAGGTTACCACAAAAAAACTATATAGCTACCTTTTCTGAAGACACACATATCATACTATATAGGATCTACAAATAAGGATATTAATACAGTAGCCCAATTCCTGAAAGAATATATAAATTTTAATAGCAAAATCAAATTATTAGAATACAACTAGATAAACAGTTAACCTGTGAACCTTATCTTTAATCCAAGATAAAAATAGAAAATTGAAAGCTCTATAACTTTGTCCTTTTCTAGTGTACAAATTAATTAATCTAAAAACCAAACTACTCCCCCATAATAAAACACTGTGATTTTACTAATTGTGTGTTATGGTGTAAAACTTGGGAATAAACCTACCAAAAAATCTAACACAATATACTGAATCTAAAGATTCTAAGATATATAGCTCAGTGTCATTACTGGTGTCCAATAATATCACTAACTACCTAATGATATATTATACAATTACACAACGTTTCATAAATTATAGCTGTTGAGTGTTGATGTACTTTCTAAGGTTTATTACAAACGTTTATATTTGAAATCAATCATCAACATTAATAAATGGTAATATAAAAAAGTATAAGATCCCTCTTTATATTTATAATAACCTTTATAATAATAACTACTGAAATCATGATTTACAAGTTGAAAAATAAATAATTTTATGAGATATGTAATACCAATGGTCAATACGTAACTTTCTTTTAATTTATACTAAATAATATCAAAATTATTATTTTAAAGATTGTTTTGTTTTGTTACAATAACATTTATTTATGAATTTCAATTAATCAGAAACGTAAAATATTGGAGGAAAAAATTACAGTTGATGCATTGTAAACTAGTGGAAGAAGATAATAAAACGTTATATTATTGACGATCGAGTTGTAAAAAAATGTTATTATTATAATTTTAAACGTAAAGTTAGCTACTTAATTGAATGAAGTGTGCGCATACATATCCGAGTCATGTCAAACTTGCCACAGCCATCGTAAATTCGTAATATATTCAAAAGGCACTATCGTGGGACTAAAATGTTTTACATCGGTCAAACGCGGGATGATCTTTGACTGTATAACGAGAACGACAAGGTCGGTCGTGGACGACAAGTCAGCTTTCGCTCTTTCCCGGACGGGTCAAAGTCACGAGTTCTACGAGAACGCCGTTTTAAATTCCCGTGCATGTCCGTCGCGGTTCCTTTGCTAAAGCCAATTTTGAAGGTAAGGCGCCGCTGCCACCGTAAACGTCACACATGTGATTTTTGTGTTTCATTTGTCAAAATAATTACTTTTACGCGCCGAACTCGCTGTTAAAATACACGGAAAACTATTGTTTCTAACTCCACAGGAGGCACCGTGTTTGTCTGAACGGAACAATTACTCACCGCCGCCAAAACTGTGCAGGGCGTACCATGGCGTTTCGGCACACAAATCACACGAAACGAAATAAGCATTCCGAGCGAATAATTATTTTAGATAAGATTAAAATTACAACGTGTTTGTTGGACATGCGTATGTACAATTATGTTAAACGCACCCAAACCTGCGCCAGGAGTATACTCAAATACAACCCTTAGAAACATGCATGTTATTATTATCGTCATTATTGTAATTATTATTATTAATATTATCATAGTTATTATTAAAATAATGTTATAAAATTGTTATATTCACAGGTGGCCGACGCCTATGTATTATTATTATGGTCTATAATATATCATTATACAAATATCATATAATATTAATTTAATAATAATATGCATTTATGTAAAATATACAATTCGATTGAATGTGATTTCGTTTCAAAGTATTTATTAAGTAAGAAAATCATAAAAGTGCATAATACGTACCTGCATTGTCTATGAAAAAACCGTTTCAAGTCTGTTATATCATACATGGACAGAGACGTATTTAGGAATTTCACACCCCAGGTTATCCAAGTGCCATTACTTTATTTTTATCACTCAAATTACCTAATTACCATAATATTATATCAAAATGCTCTTCAAAATTTACCAATCCTAAAAACATTATATAAAGTTTTATAATAATATCAGCGAGCAATAAACACGCTAACCACTATATTTTTTAAATTCTAATTTTAAGAATTTTTAAATATATTCAAAGATTATAATTCCAAATTTTTAAGCTGATTTTTCTACTATTCTATATGAGAAGTTTTGTATGGTGATAAAAATGTTTATATATTATATTATTATTTTTTTTTTTTAGATGAGAAACTCAATTTTTATTGTAAAATTATTTAATGAATAATTATTTGAATATCTTATTGTACGTTATTTAAGTTTAAAATTTGAAATAGTAATGTCTAAGCTATTAAAATTTTTACACTAAAAATAGTCATCATTTTTTTTTTTTTTTTTTAAATATAAAATGTATAAAATATTTAATCTAGTATTTATATAGCTCGGAGAGTCGGACCATATTTGAAAATTATAAATATACATATAGCAATATACATTTGTATTAAAAGTGTTACTATTTCTTCCAAGTTTATTTTCCTGAACCTACACAAAATTATATAACTTGAAACTATACGTCAGTTTTCAAAAATATTATCTAATCTACTAAATAATTTATGAACAGTAAACAATATTGAAGCTTATATTAACATGAATAACTCCATAGGTAGAAAACAAATCTTGAAAATTTAAAAATATAGAACTTAAGTATTTAAAAAAAAATTAAAAACCGGATGTTAAATAACTGTACTATTGAATAAATTAATAAGGTAAACATTATTGGTAACTCTGTATAGAATAAGTATTTTATTCAACACGTATAACGTATGTATACTTAAAATATTGGTGATATGCATATCTCAAGCACGTAGGATTTTGATTTGATTTTGATATTCTGCAGGTCAGAGCAAAACAATTGTACGTATTGCATTTTATTATAATGTCGACTGAGTATATTATTCTAGCGAAATTGATTTCAACCTTTTTATATTTCACGCTTCCTTTTTACCAATAGTCAGATACTTATATATTCCCTTTGCATTTAAAACTAAAAAAATGATGCATTCCAAAATGAAAATAACAATCTATTAAAAACAGCTGCCACACAGAAAAATAGTTACAATCGGGAATGTATAGTTATAATATTATTTGATAAGTCCTTGTATGATAGGGACACAGACATTAAACAACATATATTGAATATATTTAAAGTTCAAATTGATCAATATGGTGATTCTTGTAATCTTTTATTACCATATTAAGCACTGTGGAGTAACTTAACTCTAAGTCTTAGGTTGAAAAGCATTGATCTAACGATTTCAATACTTATATATTTTATACCTACTATACGCGTACCTAGTATCGATTATGTCGATTATTTTGAAAATGTTTACAATTTTTAACGCAATATTGTTGCTTATAAATAAAATGAATAAATTGTTTTCTTATAAAATGGTAATTTATCATACATAGAATTTTAAAATATTAATTTTAAGTTTATATATATACTAGCGTATGTAACCTATTATATTGTAGATTCTATTTCAGGATGACTGCAGTTTCCTGGAAATATTTCAATTTATTCTTTGTAGTAGTACGTTGAAAAACCATTATACTTTTTTTTTATTGTATACATTGAGAAGCAGATAAAGTAAACGTTCAGTATCAAAGCATACGTAAACAAAAAATGAATAAATATATTATAATATTAAATATTTTACTTGATTTAAAACCACTGGAATGCTCAATAGTAATTACGTTGCTTACTAATGTCTTCGTTTAAAATACTTATATAATTTTTGTCCCTTACAAATCATGTATTTAATTTTATTTGTATGTGCCGACAGCTTTACTAATTTTTGAATAACAGTAAAAAGTATACAATGTGCTAATTATGTAAAATCGTATAATGTGTAGTGTTTATTAGGCTCAAGATGAATACTGTTTATCAGAAATTATTAGTAAAAAAATTCGTTTTAACTTGACGTCAAATAAATATTTCATTATTTTACCGGAACATATTTTCTTGAAGTAATCGCTACTGCAGTAAATTAGTGTCAAAAGTATTTTAATTATTAAGGTATAATAATCATTAGTCGGTATATTATTTGTTAGTGAACATTTTTTAATACTAATCGATTGTTAAAACCTAAAGCTTAATAGTTACTAATTAAGCACACTAATCATTTAATAAAGTATTAATATATTACAGCGGTATTATAATTACTATTTTAAGTTTAATTTTCTTTAAAATTAATAAATTACCAATTAATCTTCACTGTTCTATTAGTCTAACCACTAAAAATAATGAACCCATCTAATTTTTCTCATATTATTAGTAAACTGTGTTTAATAATAATGATTATAAATTGATTGTTCAATGAGATTTTTATCACAATTATTATTCAATATATTATGATATACTAGCCGACACGTCACAGCTTTATCTGTGATTGGTTGTTTTATTGTCTATTGACGATGATATGTAGAGTTTGTGATTCAAATGTTATCGTTTAATGTGATCGGAAAGTAAATATAAAAAACGGTTGATGAAAACGTATTAAAATGTTTCTAGTGGTATTAATGATAAATATATTTTTATTAAAAATTAATACATATACAAAATAAATGCTAATCAATCTGTTGTTGCTAAAATATTTTATAAAACTTCTGAATATAAAACGTTTTTTGTTTTATCTCCTGTTGAAATTAAAATTATTAAATTATTGGGGTCCCCCTACTCGAGAAAATCCCACGTATAACAATTGTCCAAGTGAGAAGCACTCTGAACGAAGATATACAGCAAAGCACATAAATATATTTAACCTTGAGTTTTGTTAATCGTAATAGCAAAAGTAACTTTAACAGGGAATAGAAGCAGTTTGAATGAAAACTGCAAGTCAGTGGGAATAATAGTAATTCTTGGAATAAATGAAATTTCTCCTTTTGCCGACCCAATAAGAATTATGACTTCTATAATATTATTTCGCAAAGATGCAAAGATTTTATTTGTAGTTTTGTACCATTACATATGTTAAGTGGTTGGAGATAACGTAATAATGTAATTTGAGCACCACATTTTTATATTAGCTTACCTATTAGGAGGAAATCCCGAAGGAGAAAGAGAATTGAGAAATTCTTGTGGATTATGAATAGCATCTGTTGATGTAACTGTATCAATTGATAGATATTAGTCTTCACCGAGTTTTAGAAGGATGATATTATTGATTTCTTCTGCAGTTACATTTCTTGGAGAGATAATAGCTCTTTCATATAGCCACTGATAAGGTTATTGGACAGATTAAAAATGTCAGGATAAACTGCAAAAATCAACTATTCCACATTATTTACCACCCGTCTAATCGTGTAATTAACAGAAATGTAATTATTTTCATTTTCTAAAGTTCCATTTTCAATTTTCAACAACGGCCCTGGAAAAATGTTGTCCTCTCCGCATAAATAAACTCCCACGTTTGTTTGCAAATAAAGTTTTCAACATTGCTCCATATATGAGAAGATTTTAAGCAAGCATTAATGTCATCAGATCGAGTGCCTTTAAGGACCTTTAAGGATCACTGGTAAGGTTTGACAGAAATCACTAGCGAAAACAAATGTTATGCCCCCAAGCTTATTGATACCCCTAAGATCTTTTAATGTTCGAACAATTGCTTCGATATGGGTTCTGTGATTCATTGTACACTCATCCTACACGACGAATGAGGTTTCTTCAGGAATTTTTCCACGTGAGCCATTTTTACGAATCGGACAAACAAATTTTCTTTTAAATGATAGATTTAACGGTAACTTGAAAGTCAAGTGAGCAGTTCTGCCTCTACTGAGAAGAGTCGCTGCTATACCCGATGAAACAACTGTTAATGCAACGTATACTTTACCTGAAGATCTAATTTGAGTCAACAACAAATTAATAAGGAATGTTTTTATTGTACCACCCGGAGCAACTAAAAAAAAAAATATTCTTCCTTGATGATTCATTAGGTTTTCTGCAATAACATTAAAAGCATTTTTTTGATCATCTACTAATTTTGGTAACTTGATTTCTACAATTTCTTGTAATTGGTTTTTATCGTAAGAACGCCCTTCTAATCAAGCATTCAAAACAATCAAATATATTCTCATTTCGAATAGGTGAATTCATTCCAAATTCAGTAAAATATTTTTCAGACAAATAAACAATTTTATCTTCCATTTTAATCAAACTTCCGTTAAAAATGTTATCAAAAAAAGTTAATTGCGAGTCATTTAATCAAGTGCCTCTGTACGAAGAATATCTTCACAAAAATCATTTCTAAACTGTACCTACAAAGATTGAGATTCAGATGGTTTCCGACAAGAAGTAGTAAGAAGTTTCTCTTGGGAGCAGATATTTTCTATACATAAAATAGCTCTAAAACTTCTATACGAATACTACTTACTTAAAACTCAATTTTAATAATAAATATATTGATTTTTCTAATTGTTTTATTGTCTTTTTGGTTTTTAAAGGTCGTCAAGGTTTTTTCCTTCAAAATAAACATTCACATTTTCTAAAGAACTATAAACCTCCAATTAAAGTATACTTTATAATATATTTTATATTTTATATTTTAATTTGTACTATAAATATTGCAATAATTAAAATATACGACGCTGATACCAATAGAGTATTCTCGACGTAAAAGAAATTTGTAAGTAAAATTAACTTATCATGTTTATGTTATATATGCTTTATACTATATATATGTGTGCATTGGGGATAAGTTAGGGCTTAAAGCAAAGGCAAAAATTTCATATAGTAAATTAGCAAAAATTCAGCGGTGACACTGAACATATAAAAGCGGGTCTCAAATGGCCTTCACAGACGTGATTCCTCAGATTTGACGGAACAATTTAACTTCATGAAATGTACATTTTTCACCATCCATATTTTATTTTCTGATTTGATATATTATATATTTCTTTTAATAAAAAATTAAAATAAAAAAAAATTATTTTAGTTTATTTCATTAATTAAAAATTTCCTTTAACCGACCTATGAATAAACTGAATCTAGTTATATGGGTGATTTATTACGTGCAAAAATGCAATTGCTTCTTTTTAATTATCCTCAATAGTTTAAATCACGACCAACTTCTGTGAAACTTAGCCGTTTCATCACTTCAAAGTTTTTGACTGTGCCAAATTGTAAGTATTTGTAATCACTAATCAAGAATTAAAAATTTGTAAGTTATCCCCTCCCCTATTTATCCCCAGAAATAAGTTGGCCATGATTTATCGAACGTTTTGAACTTTAACTGTGCCAAATTGTCCAGCACAATTTGTTAGCAGGAATTTTTCACTTTTTCGATATTTTTTTTTTTATTTGGAAATTTAAATGACACGAGAATTTTACACAGCGAATTACTGTTAAAGAGATAACTGCAGCATTTATTAACTTCCACCATCGCACAGCAACCAGTTCAACGTTCAAACACCATGGATTATGATGATACAAGAGCGCAAGCCACCGTAGTGTGAGTTAATTATTTTAATGTAGAATAATTTTAAGTTTGTAACTCTGACCCATCTCCTTTGGAATTAAAAATCTATCGTATAGTTCTTTTTAATTGCGAAGTTGTGTATATATATTGTCCCCATAAATTAAATTAATAATACAATTGTAATTATAATATAAAAAGACGTAACAATTAAATATTTTAATGTTTTTAAATTTAATAGAATATTAGGTGGAAATAAATTTTTTTCGGAATAATAAAAATAATTTAAGTTATTGAATACATAATTAATAAAATATAATTTATATAGTATATTTATTTTAAATTATTTTAAAATAATAAAAACTTTTTAAGAATAAATAATACAAAGTAATAATAATAATAATAATATTTATTTTATAATACTTACAGGATAATTATATATGAGAACAATTAGTATAGATAAAATGTATTGAGTTAAACAAATATTAGAGTAAAATAGAAATGAAGTTTGTTTTGAAGTTTGAGTTATAAAAAATATAAAAGTTGATATTACGGGATAAATATATCATTGAGAATTTAAACAAACAATTTGACTAGAAGTAAAACCACTGCTGCACATTTCGTGTTAGATTTGGAAAATAAGAAATATAATTAGAATATTATATTTATGTAAACTGTGCAATGCTGAGTGCCTTGTTGGTGGCCATTATATTAATACAAATAAGTGTCTCTATAATTTTAAATGCGTAAATCGCCACAGATATTAATACATAGTAAATAATCAATAATAATATGATAAAAAGAGCAAGGAATAGAAATAAAATAAATAAAAAAAGGAAAACAAAAGTAGCTTATAAAAGTAGTAGCAATAAATCAATAATGAATAATTTTAATAATAGTAAATATAAATATATAAATTCTCCACTTAGTCATAATTAGACACATTTATTTAAACTACATTCTATTATAGATAAGTATTATAAACACAATGTTCATTATAGGGTAGGACGAAGAGACATAATTTACCTAACAACAAATGCACAGAGACGCTCAGTACCGTTGGTAGAGAACATAAAAAACGACATAGTTCCAAATTTCGGGTTAACAATAGTAGAACAAGAGGGAGGTCGTCATGTGACATTACGATTCGATAGAGATGGCGACATGTTAGGTGAAATTTTGGTCTACTCATATACAGGTTTGGGTGATTTTAGAAGGAATACTTTGCTATTGGACATAGAATGTGTACATCAATTCCTTTGTTGGGGAAATCACGAAACAAAAGGAAGACTATCAGTAGAATCTATTGTATGTCAGTGTTTTATGGAAACATTTCTCACCGGTAGTCATCGGGGAATCTCAGCAACACCAATACCGTATATTCAACCCAGACCACGGCGGTCTACAATACCACTATTAAAAAATGTGACGCCTTTTGTCGGCCAATGGCCTTCAGAAAACTACTTTTTCAAAAGGAAGTTTTTAATTAAATTGGGAAGAAAAATAAAAAATCAGGCGCATAGAAGCGTAGTGGGGGATTGGGGGGAAATCCCTACATGTTTCTACCAACATATTCGGACGGCCGGTGCGACAATGGATGTACCATTAAATCATAATGAAGTGAGAGAAACTATCTTGTCACTAAAAGAAGACTTAATAAAAACATTATCAAGCGAGGAGTTATACCAAGAACCACTTTGTTGGAAAATCAAGAAAGAAATAGAAAGAGTAATTATTAGCAGGTTATAAATTATTTTTGTTAAGCTGTTAATCCTGTAATGTATAAATAAAATAAAAATAAACATTTATATTATTTAAAAATGAGTTATTCTTATGATTTTTTTTTTTTTTTTACTATCACAATTTAACAAAAATATTGTTAAGTATAATGATGGTACACGGAGAATCACCGTACACTATCAAGGAATTGAAAAACGAAAAATGGTTATCCATATTTTTAAGTTCTAAAATTCATTAGGTATATTTTAAATCATAATCGTTTAACGGTACAAAAGTAACTAGCTCACACTGAGCTTATATAATTATAATTTAACTTTGATTTTTATATAATATAGGTAAAATATAGGTATAATATAGGTATATTTTATGAAAATCAAAGTTAAATTATAATTTTATGTGCTCAGTGTGAGCTAGTTTTTTATGTACCGTTAGGCGATTATGGTTTAAGATATAGCTAATGAATTTTAGAACTTAAAAATATGGATAACCATTGTAATGGGGAAATGACCACTACGTAATATGCTCTAAGCTTAACTATATTTTAAGAACAACTTTTAAAAAAATATCCGTCCAAAGAGAACTAATGTATGAATCTATTTTGAGGTGCTTAACGCCCACCGTATCATTTTGGAGAATCTACACCAATTATAAGTACTGTGAGGATAAAAAGAGTTTTAATAAATACAATAGGTTCAGTGATGTAAACCTTATTTGGAGTTTGTGACTATGAATTTGAAAAATATACAACAGTAATGAACGTATAATACACATAATAAAAATTCAGCAGTAGTAGAAATAAGTGGTGCTTCGACCGAAGTAAATAAATTAAATTAAACGAACTTAATGAAAAACAAAAAGGGCTGGAGGAAAATATAAAAACATAATAAGTATATCATACTTATGCGTTAGTCACTCTAGTAATAACAAGCAGGATTTTTAGTAATTTACTGCATTAATAACTCAATATTTTTACCAAACTACAACTCGTATAACTGTGGCTATAGTAGGTATAATATTCAGAACAAGAATGCCCACTCTACCGTCCAAAACTGATCTCGTTCGCGCACATCTGTTGCCACGGTGAGCGATGTACTGGTAACCGCCATGCTGTCTTCATCTGGATACACGGCGACAGCTCTCCACCGTGACGGGTAACGGAGGTGGTCGAAAGCTAACGACCAATCACAGCACACAATTGTATCTAGCCAAGGGATTGAGCCTTTTCGACAGCTCAGTATGCCATGCGCGAAAGTTGGCATTCTTATTATGAATAGGATAAAGGACGGGTGTATTACACCCTAGTTTGGTAACACTACGGGAATCAGCAAACTACTTAACAGAAACAAAATTAACCAATGGGCACAAAACTAAGTGGAATATACGAGTTAAGTAAAATATCTAAAATTACAGTATTTTATAGTGGTAGTCAAATAGTATCTGTAATTAGAATACTATTAATCATGAAACTAGAGCTTTCGCCTTAGAGTTATAAAACATACATTATATATTTACACTTTATAAAATAACATCAATACCACACACCGTAGACAAAATTATTAACTTAAGGTTGGGCCTATTACTTTATGACTTTGTCTATCTTCTACCCATAGGGCTAATATATCTAAGTATGTAATACATTTCAACACAATTGTTCCAGCCGTTTAGAAATGCATAAAGGACAAACTAACAGACATACAGAAATCCAACGAATTTAACACACAATTTGAGACATACTATTAACGGTCTACGAAGTGCACGAGTTCAACTAGTATGATATAATATAGTGTTGTATATTTGTAAATATAATTTCATATAGTCATTTACAATATTATATTTAATTGAATGTAACAATATCCATATATACCCTACGCATAGAATATTATTCAATTACGAAATAAAAATTATAATCAGTTATATTGTTCAAGTCAATAGAAAGAGTTTCCCTCGAGAGCAAATATTTTCTGTACATAAAATTGCTCTAGAACTTCTATACGAGTACTACGTACTAAAAACTTTCGATTTTATAATAAATATGTTGATTTTTTTCCTTTTTCTTTTATAATAATATGTATATTATTACTATGCAGTTACACCCACTTAAGCACGTACATTGTTGAAATTGAAAGGTTTTGAATGGTCGTCAAGGCTGTTTTCTTCAAAATAAACATACACACATTCTCAAAAACTATAAACTATATAAACATAATATTAAAGTATAAGATGCAAATACTGGTGCAGTGTTCTCAATTTGAAAAGTAAATTCGTGAGTAAAAGTAATTTTCCAAGATGAAAGCTAAATTATTATTTTTATGTTATACATAATTAAATCTACTAAGAGGAAATGCTTTCAATAACACTGATGTGTATTGTGTAGGCATTTGGATAGAAGCATTGAACATTTTAAACAACAATATATTATGCCCATCACACAAAAATAAAATGAAAAATATTATTAAAATATCTTATGCAAGTTTCTTTTATCCACTATACACTTAACAGTGTATAATAGCTAATGAATATGTACCATTATGTTTTTTTTTCGTAACAAAAAAATGATCTCCATTTGTTATTAAAAACATTTACAGCGTATGTAATATTCAAATCGAAATTAGCATAATATATTTATAACAAAAAAACGAACAAAGAATTCGTTGAGAAACGTATTTCGTTGATGCAGCAGCAGAGAACGGTTTCTTTCAATGTATTATTTATTTATTTAAAAAATTAATATGTACCACTACAACACACTAATCTTATATAGATGAATTTTTTATATTTCTCATAAGCCAAAAACAAAAGAATAAAATTATGGTAATCTCACGTGTAGGCTGACACCTCAGTGAAAACATTTGGTGTATTTAATTTAATTTATTTTGTTAATATTTTATTATTTATTTCTTACAAAAATATGATTAGATTATATGGTATTTTTGACAAAATAATATATGATTAGTAATTAAATAACTTAATAGAAGTAGTCTATTGTTTGTCTTCTGTTAGGATGACAAATCGATAATTAGAATTATTATTAAAGATTTCGATGTATGTATCTGAAAAAAATACTCAATGATTTTTATAAAAAAAAACCCACAATTTGTGAACTAAGAAACGATAAAACTTAAATATAGACGTTAAAAATATAGTCGCTTATGAAAAAAAATCAGTTGAAACATAAGCTAAGTAATTCTAAGTATTATCTAAGTATTTTAGCTTATTAGAAAATTATTGACCTTTTTTACAAATAAAAATTATTTTGACAATTTTTTATTTTGAAGTAAACTTTGCATAGCTGATAAACTACAAAAACTAGGGTTTAGAATCTAAAATAATCCACTTGAAATTTTTGAAATTTTCAAATAATTTCTTTTTGAAATATTTTAAGAACTGTAAAACATATAATATATTAAATATATTTTTATATCTGATGCAGATAATAACTCAGTAACACCTATATTTAAATTGTTTTTTTAAATATATAGAGGCATAAAGCAACTTATTCATTTTGTATCAAAAATCTATGTTTATTTTTATTATAAAAAACATACTTTTAAAATTGTATCTTGCTTTAAAACGTATATAATTAAATATTAAAATATATATTTTTTTTAACTTATGGTTTATTTATATCATGCAATAAATAAAATATTTATCATGATCTCGAATTATTAAAACTGTAGCTAATATATAATAATATTATGAAGATGTTAAAACTGGATTCAAAATCGTTTTTAAATTCTTGTGAATGGTAAACAACAACAATAAAAGTATGGCTTTAAACATATTTTTAAATAACATCCAGTTATTTCTTATTGTTTATTATTGACTTGTTGAACAGGAAATTCAACAGAAAAAAAGATAAATAGCGAATATACGAAAAAAAAATCTAAATTAAAAATACAACCAATAATTCAATACTCTGTGTTTCCATAATAATAATAATAATAAAGAATAAAAAACAATTTATTTCGATAAAAAAATAAAAATATACCTATAATAATGATATAGCTTCACACGGTATTTATATAAATAATATACCGGGATTATACGCATAATGTAGAGTAATTGTATTTATAAATGAAACTGAAATTATTATTAAAATCTTTGTAATAATAAAAACGGTATCCCCCCAAGGTCTGTAACTTTGCAGACGATGGTATGAGGTTGACATAACGCGAAAGAGTGAATTAAGGAAGGACGTATCTGGATTGCTCGTCAAATGTGGATGAGCTAATGGGACGACCGCCGCGGCAGCGGTAGTGACGGGCGAGCGATAAACTTTACAAAGTCGTTTCGTTTCGGGCCGAATTTTATTTTTTTTTATTTCTATTCTGCTCTGACATCACTAAATTACTATTATTATTAATATTTATTGTGTACCTCAGTCAATGCGGATGGCCACTGAAAACTTTGTACGCTGACACACTGCAGCACAGTTGTAGTAGCCTGTTGAACCGCTGTATCTGAAATATATTATAGACTCTTAGACAGCGTTTTTTATTACTGTGGTGTTAATTTTTTTTTTTTAAAACATAACTTGTATGAGTTTTAACTTAATTTATTGTGTTAGTCATCAATCGCTGTATATTAATGTAATATTAAATAGAATAATCTAATAAAATATTTTGTAGAAATGTAAAGAAAAACTATTGCGTTCAAATACATAATATATATATCATCATTAAACAATAATACGATTTTGGAAGAGTGATAAGGGGGGGGGATGTTTCTAGTATTTTAATACTAAAAACGTCTTCATGCGGGCCACGATGCCGCCGATATATATATATATTAATACTACGGTGGGTGGTGCAGAGACGCCTTTCTTCAAGTTCGTGAAATTTATGAATCGTCGTAAAACCGCAATGTGGTTACGACGCGCATGCTGCAGATGTGCAGTAGAGGGAAAAATACAATCAGAGATATGTAAATGCCTATATACGTGTGTATTTATATATGCGTTCGAGAAAAGAAACCGTCGTACTTATATATTATATGTATAATATTATAATGGATGGTATTGGGACGATGCGCGTGTATATGCCACCGCCGCACACTCTAGCTCACGCTATACTCGGTCCATTCGACCCGGGGTGTCGTAAAAAAAGGAAAAGAAAACCTCCCACAATAATATTCTACCGCAAACGCGTGTAATTTCGTTACAGCGGGAGGTGCATAGGTATACGCGGGCAGTAAGTACATACACCCGTAATGGGTGATGCGTATATAATAATAATATATTATTTTTTTCTCTATTCGCGACGCGATCGATTGAACGTAACAGGCATCGTTGCACTTTCAGTAAACACCTACACAATAATGTATACGTACTGCGCGTGCTAGTGTTGTGGGATGAGGTGCACTTCTAAACTCGTAATGATATTATATGCGAGCATGTAATTATTTAGAGTGATTCGCCAATCACGCTCAACCCCTTCTATTTCTTCACTAATGCAGTTGTTCAAAATCTGACTCTTGGAATTTTAAAATATACCTGCAGACCATTCTTTTAAATTATTGACATTTTTTATCGAGTTTTAAAGGAGTGTGCGTCTTATGGAAATCCCAACTTTTATTTTTTCAAACATTATGGTACTGTAACATTTTAATTCGTTAGGTAAACTAACTTAAATACTATATCATCTCAAAGGGAGCGACCTCTAAATAAGTAAAATTGCCAATGCTCGTATAATTTTAATTATTAAATTGGTGTATATTGCTCGTGATACTTCTCCTATTGTAAACGATGGATTTTTATGAAAATGTAAAATGGTATACCTACGTTATATTGTGAATAATTAGTAATAACACTAAATAAGTGTAATAATCATTTTTTATTCTAGTAAAATTTAGAATTTATTTAAAATACAGATAAAATATGAACCCTTGACTTACGGGTTAAACTTAAGGTAATTATTATAACATGTCGGGCTCAGTAGGCTCACTAGGTATTCACACTGGCCTGCACTTCTTTGTGTATACAAACATTTAACATTGTCATTCTATATATCAGTTTTATACAATAAGAATGTATAATGTTATTTACAATGCAAAAACCCGAAGAAAAAAATGTGATTTTGGCCAGGTCTTAAAATATATACCTATGATGTTGTTTCTTAAGAAGTATAATCATCCGAGAATACCGATTACTGAAGTAGTTGTATTTATTCATTCGTCAATTTCTAAACATAACAATATTTTATTTTAAAAATATTTCTTTTTATAGTCCATATTTACAGTTTGACTGCAGATTTAAGCAAATGCATTGACCAAAGTTTTTCTGGCGGAGAATAACCGAATATGGATGCAAGTTTGCTATCAGGTATGTAACAACACATTTTGTGAATATTGAAGGTAAGCTATTAATGTAAAGATACTTACAATTATATTCGTTCAAGAATAATTTATTAAATATAGTTGATTTGATAAATCTGCAAACATTGGATGTACAAAGTATATTATAGTTTTAAGGCTCATCTAAATATATATACATAATATATATTATACATGTAAGTAGGTATTATCAGAGTTATGTCAAAAAGAGCAAATTATTTTTATAATATGTAATATATTTATACTTAATGTTTATATAAAAAAAAATAATGATAATCATCACAATATTACAATTAGCAGGAGTATTTTTTTAAAGTTTTTTTTTTAAGATTTTACCATTGCTTGAATGAACAATCATTATTCAATTTCTAATGTAATAGGTATTATATGATTTAACGCGAAATTTATAACAATGTTAAATTCAACGAGAGCAAATCTATAGTACATATTCTTTGAATATTTATATAGAGGTATTTGTTAACTGTATGAATAATAAAATGAAATAACATAATAAATAAAGTTTAAATTTTACGAATTCTGCGATGAAAATGAATTTAGATTGTAAAATGTAATTTATTTAAAAATATTAAGCCAAGAGTCCACAAATAAAATAACCTTACATTAAAGTATGCATATGAAATTATAAATATTTCTAAAGAGTACAATGATTATAATTATTTATTTTTATGAATACCTCTAAAACTATACTCAAAAGAATTAAAACATTAATTATTTGGCAATATTTTAAAGTTATTTTTCAATACATTTTTTTTCAGTATAACAAAATATATGTTGTGTTAGAATTATTTGATTTCCAGAAATAACAGAACCAAGTGATATTAATGTAGATTGTAGATACATAATTATAATTAGCTTAAATACATTCAATTGACGACGATAAATATGTATTTGAAATGTATAATAATAATTACTTTTTCAGAATCATACTTGTCTAGGAAAAGAGATGGCTGAAAACATTTTAACTATTAATTAATTATTCATGAAACTCATCAATTTAATAACCGGAAAAATCGTTGTTAATTTACGTATTTTTGTTCTCTGCTGTTGTCAACTTGAGCGCATGTTTCTTACTCAAAGGTTCTAAAACGATTATCATTGTTTGCGAATAATATGATTAAATGTTCATTTTGTTTTGTTTACTGACAGACAATGTACGGAAATATTAATTACACTCCAGATACAACGCGACGTGACAGAAAACTGCACCGTCAATTTGTAATATTGCGATTAATACGGTGTAAACCCTGCAACTACCTGAATGCAAGATATATTTTATTGTTGGTACATAATATAATAATAGTATTATATTGAACTACTACGATTTTCCTTGAGACAATAGACTTCGTTAAACCTTGTCGAAAAATAATTAGCCATTTACACAAGACGACTTCAAACGCACGTGTCACGGTCGGTTTTGGAAAATAATTCTTGGAAACTTAAATAATTATAATTATCGCTTTGCACCCCTTCGGTACATCGATCATAATACACACATTATATATATATATATTATTATGTACGCTGCACTATGTAGTACGACGTAATTATACGCGTACATACATTGTGGTGCTTTAGTATTATGCACAGAAATAGTCGTTTCAATAATAATAATAAATTATTATTATTACAGTTGTAGACTATATACGCGAGCGTTTGATAATGGCATCAGGAAAAGTGCAACATATTATGGGTTCGTCTTGATAATAATAACCATAATGGTTTCACGTCGAATATTTCAAAATCGTCCATTTTGCCACTGCCGCTTTTCATGTTCGTATTGTTCGAGACAAGCGCTCTGATTTTCGATGAACCAATATATAATATAATATTATATTCAATAATGCTCGAGATTTTATATACCCGCGAGAAGTAGAACGTTCAACTGCAATTTTAACCGAAGTCGTTTTGACGAGAATGAATTTAAAATATATAACTCACTGTATCGGCGTAGGACGAATGACGACTACGACGATGACGACCTGCACCTACGATAAAAAAAAAATTTAAAAAACAAGTCGTGTTACCGAAGTGATGGATTTATATAACTCTGGGGCGATGGTGTTCTAGACTCTACTTCATTCGTACGAAAAATAAGACAATGATGGATAATTCGGCCTCACGAATCGACGCACCCTTGTTATGTTGAATGACATGTTTAACTGTGGGTGCTACATACGAATTTCCAAATTGTAATTGTAAAGAAGAATATTGTTTCATTACATATTACAAGTGGATGATATAAATTATTATTTCCTTTTCAGCATATGAAACCTTTTTTTGCGGATTTTGAATATTTTTTTTTCAACCGTTAAACTATTTGGTCACTAATATAAAATTAAAAGAAATAGAAACTAATTAAATTAGAAGAATCATACGTGAGTTATGTTTACTTTTGGTTTTATGCATAAAGTTTGGTATATGGACTCTTCTTTCCAGGTTAGGATATTATCCATTACATATTTTTATTTAATATATTCTATTGTGACGTACATAATAATAGAAATATAATAACAATAATATTGTACCAATGTTTTTACGTTTTATTAATAAAATGAGAAAATATCCTAGATTTATAAAGCTTACAGTTAAAAAATATATATAATCATATTAGTACCTAAAACTATTATAATAAAATTAGTATCATTGACTATTTACACATGAGCTTAATTTAATTCACAGTAAATTATAAATAAAAGACAACAACAACAGAAAACAGAAAATTGTTTATATTTATATCATAAAAATACATTATAAAATTGGGTAAACCAACAATAAGTTATTAATATAAACAATGTTATATTGGTTACTAAAAATACTGACTGAAAATGAAAAAGGTCCATTTTGATTAAAAAGGGTCTCGGCAAGCAATGTCGCATAGGGAGTAACTGAATTAGTTCCCGTTTGAAAAAAAGTATTTTATTAAGTTTAGCCGAATTCGTTCCCGTTTAAAAAAATTATTTTACTAGGTTGAGCCAAATTGGTTCCCATTTATGTTTAGGTCAAATAGTAACAATTTTAATTTAATTTTTAATAGATGGTAAACAAATATAAATTAGATTGTATAAAATATAAATGTACCTACACTCTATAGTCTATAGAAGAAAATTATCGCTAACACCCAAATCGATTAATTTAACGATTGAAATATACATACTTATTTAATTATATGAGTGTAAATTGTATAATATAATCTATGTACGTATGACAATAATGTAACTGTACAGTCACGAATAACACATTGTCAATATTATACTCGTACTTATGTACTTAAATTAGTTTTCTCTTAGACATAGATCTTATTTTAATTTATATTTTTTAATTTTAATTGTTCATTATTATGTAGTTTATATTCAGTTAAAAGAGAATTAAGTTATTAATTATTATTTTTAACCAAACTTACTTTAAAGTTTATGGTCCTAAGTCCATAAAATTTAGAAAGAAAATGTGTGTAATTAAATGGGAACAAGTTCGGCATTGTGGCTTGGAACCAATTTGGTACTAACCGTCGAAGATTAATAAAAATTGTGATTTATCGTTAATATCATCGTTGTTAATGCAATGATGATGGATTTTATGTTAAAAACAAAATATTAAGTACCTACTTATTGATGTTTAAGATTCAAGTGAATAACCAGCCATCCGTTTTGAAGTATTATGTAATAAAGTTTAAGTTATACTATATTTTATGCTTAATCCATTAATACATAATACATTATTATTAGATGCATTTGATGATTACAATGACGATGTGATATGTGATAAAGATCGTATTTCGATTTTTTGATTATCGTTTACTTAAAAGCACAAAAGCAAATTTTTTATTAAATAAAAATTAAAAAAGGTAAATGTAAAAAATAGTAATTATATAATGTTGCATGCGTGTTTCGTTAATATTGAAAAAAAAAATTAAAAGTACCTCAAATTAGCATGCGAGAAAAAATGTAAAATATAGGTTAAACAGTGTACACGTATAGAGATATACGATTTACACATATACATTATATATAGTTGTATATATATATTATATACCTATATAATATTATGTGTATTATAGACGTGTTGCTGGCCACACACATACCACCGTTTTTATGTTATTTTTAACAAGCAGTATTATGTACCGATATCGGTGTTGGAAAGGTGGCCTTTGGAGTATATAATATAATGCCAACAACGCGCGTCTAATACGTGGTCACAACACTAAAAGGGTTAACGTCCCAAATATAATTATAAAGGATAAAATTTATCTGGGGTTGTGAAAATTACCTTTGCCACAGTATCGGTTTTTGTAAAATTTATCAGTGCACTTCAGTAAAACGTAAAACTGTATACCTATATTACATAACGTATTCTGTATAGAATAAATACACGAAAAAAAAATGAATAAAAACGAAATAGCGAGGACCTTTAGCTGGCAGAAAATGTGTTATCGGTCAAGTTATATATTACTCGGCCTTTCGTGAAAACGGTCAAACAAATATGACCGTTTAAATAAAATATACTTACAAATGTATAAAATTACAAATTTCAAATCAAATATTAGATTTCACCTATTGTTATTAGAATATAGTTTCTTTATGTTTTTGTCTTAAAAAACAATAGTATTTGAACCTTACCTATAGGATTTTTTATTTTTTTGGTTAGTTGAATTTTAATCGATTGGCTCCAGAAACGGAGACAACACAAAACTGATCTTAACGAAATATACTGCCAAGTTTTCTGATAACTATTCAAAATACCATCTATAACTCGTGTGTTAATTTTCATACTAAAGTCTAAAATATTAACGATTTAAAGTAATCGCATATATACATAGCCACGATGAATAATATTTAAAACGTCAGTGTCACTCAAACAACATCTGCTGTGTATGTAATGTACAATGATATGTTCGGAGAGATATATTTACAAAATATAACGACTAAAACTATAGTAGCTTACAACGTTTTGACAGGAGCAAAAGTTACACAAATGGTTTAGAGTTTTGTAAATTCGTTTCAAACTTGATCCAAACTATACGACGTTACAATAGGTTTTTTGTTAAAAGATCGTTTAATAAACGAACAATTCCCTAAAATTATAAAGCAATTTGATTTATCTGAGTAAAAATATAGATTATGTGCAATATTTACCTTTGTCACAGAACATAATATATTAATAGGTGTTTTTTTTTTTTTTTTTGGTGATCTTTTATAAAACTGACAATTATAAAAACTTCACCTTGAATGTAATATCATGCATGTGGTAAACAACTTTATTATTCTCAAAGGTAATATTATACAATAAGTTATGTATATATGAGGTAAAAAGCTTCTGTGTTCATCATAAAATCGTGAGCTATAGAATATTTATATTATCATTAATATAATAAGCAAGTAAACGTAAAATAATGCATTCATAATAAATTTATTTATAATACGTTTTATTTGATAAAACTAGGTTTTTTGTAATATTATAAAATTACAAAATCATTTACAAATTACATTTTGAAATTATTTTGGTTTGTTATTACATTTAACAATTCTCGATATTAATATTATACTATGTTAAATAATAACTAATACCTATGTAGTATATTTTCAATAATTTAGTCAGATTATACGGCGTAATAAATAGTCAATTCGGGTACACTACTGTCGAGGATCTAGTTTTCCAGTATTTAATAAAATGTTCTTGAAAATTAAAATAAATCCCAATGTACAATATGCGTAAAATGAAGTTAAATAGGTTAAGTAAGTAAGTAATATTTTTTACATTTTTATGTCTGAACTTAACTTTGTTCGTGTAACAATAACCAAATTTATTTTATATAACCTTAAATGAAAGGCAACATAGAAATTATAATTTTATTTGTTATGGAATAATATTGGCATTAAATTAAAACGCATAATCAAACCATTATTTCTAAAAAAAAAAAAATATTGAAATTAACTCAAAAATAATGAAAATAACTATTAACTTAACTCATTAATATTTTTATATGGTATTCAATTAATGTTTATAACTATTACCGCATATACTAATATTTCAAAATTGAAAATCTAATATTTTACTAGCCTTGTTGCATGATACATATATAATAATATTATATAAAATAAAAATCGTACAAATTTCAGTATTTTATGAATATATTTCTGAAAAGTCTATCTAATCATCCGATTTATATTTAATTAGCATAAAAATCAATTAACTGTTTCCAAACCAAATAAAATTAATAATATTCCAAATAGGCTGAAACATCACAAAGGGTTTATACATAAAATACGAAATTATAGAGTTATAATATTTATATATAAAATTAATTTAATAATACAATTAAAATATGTATTTTCAGAATTTCATTAACAGAATAATCAAATTATAGTATTTGTATTACTATAACAATATATAATTATCTTGTAGATAACAACAAACTTATTTTGTCCTAAATAATTATAAGTGAAAATAGAAAATATATAATTTAAATACAAGTTAAAAATATATTTCCGTTTTTTTTGTCCGTATACATTTTCAAAAATTAAATTTGTTTTTTTTTTTTTTGTATAGTACTTTAGACATTAGTTAAATATCATAATGCCCATTCACGTTATTATAATCATATTGTGTCGTATGAGTTTCACATACCAGTTAGTATTTATAAAAACTTAAGTATAGAGATTTGGTGGGAACCAAATTAAATTTAAATTGATATACCTGAATATAAATTAAACTAAAGTACACATACACATTACATTGATCCATATTAACTTCCTTAAATACGTTTTATAAGGAATGTCTAATACTAACTATATTATTATTAATACTAAGCCTTAAACTAATGATGGGAATTCTTGGAAGGTAACAAGGATTATTCATGTGTAGATCATATCAGGAGATATTTCATCGACTGTAATAGTAATACAATACACCAGAACCAATGATGAAAATACAATTACCTATTTGAATTTTTGAGATAACAGCGTTTTTTATAAATTATCTTTAACTAGAATAGGCGACTCCACTAAACTTTCATGGCAAATTATGATATATTATGATGAGTAGAAATACCAAAAACTAAATAATATTGACTTTCATTCTGAGTAGTATATTGTAGATTATAAGTAAAACGTCTGTCTATAATTGACATTTTTCGTTTCTGGTATAACGTAGTAATAACTAGATTGAGAACAAACTCTCATTTTTCCATAGTAAAATGTTTGAAATTGTTACAAATATGAATAGTACCTACTTTATTCTTAACTTCGTGATAGAAAATTAATTCTATCTTAAAATTTAAAAGCTTTAAGTTATATTTTAATCAATGTATTCATTATTAAATAATAACAATACAATATAGTATAAACTTTTTTTTTTAGTATATTATATAAATAATCGTAAGGTATAAAATCGACAAAAGGATAAAAATATGTTATAGTTTTTCGACTGTAACTGTGTTTCGAAAAATTTGCGATTAAATATACGCTTATACAGGTATTATACTTAAAACAATCATAACAATAATAATTGTACATTCGTTTAAACGTGGACGTGTTTTCGCCGCACTTCATTAACTCTCACGGACGATATCGTCCCATCCGATCCGCTCGCCCGCCTCAGTGAATCCCGCTGACTAGACATGCGATAACCCCTCGTACTGTAAAGGCGAAGGCGATCCAGTACCTCACCTCACATCGTCCGTGTCGAGTGCTCAGCACAATACGACCGTTTTCCAAATCTGTGTGGCGGCAAAGGTCGATTATCATAATGTACGCGCAAACGTCGTGGTACAAATATATATCACATGGTAATGCGTGCGTAGTATAACCTTTTTTCCCTCCCCTATGACTATGATATTCCTTGGGCCCCTCGATAAATCGCCAGATTGCTAAAATTTCGTGTGCCGCTGACATCTGATGACGCCTGCGTATTTATTATAATTTCTTCTACTGAATAATATATTCGAAATCATTTTATTTCATGATTCAATTAAAAACGGATCGTAGCTCTCAACAGTTGTAGGTACGCAATTTAATGTAATTTGATTTACTATACACGGCGAAATCCATTATAATATATACATGGCAAAACTATTTTAAAGTAAATTGTTACTTATTTTTATTTGTCTTTGAACAGATATTGTTTTATTTGATAAGAAGAAGTACCATAATAAATGTAGTTTTACAGAAATTTACAATATTTACTGATTTTTATAATGCTTCTTTTTTTTTTTTTTTTTTATACCTAATCAACCTAAATTTTCAGAAAAATACTACAATTAGTGATTTTTAAATTAATAATATGGGTCTAGTTTTATTTAACTATATGGTCAAAAATAAGTTAACCATTAAGATATTTATATATTTTTTTTTTTTTTTGCTTTAGTGTTTTAGCATAACAACAATTCAAAAACACAATAACTGATTTAAAAAAAATATATGTAGTAACTAAGAAGTCAGTCAAATAAATATAAATCTTTACAGGGATATTAGAGATAAATTTGTCCGATTACAACGATTATTGGCTCACGTCATCGTTGTCAGAAACGTAAATGTTTGGTGTGTATCGGACACATCATTTACGATTTCAGTTGCCATATGGATTGGATTCTGCCCCAAATATTATATAATAATAATGTTGTTGTTCCAAAACTCACACGTGATCTGAATACGTAAAACGATATGTTGTATAAGTATATTGTATTATGCATTGCAAATAATATAAGGAAAGGTTTGATAGGTTGAAACCTCAGACGTTCTGTTTTGACGTTGTGCGTGCCCAATTTATGGCAATGGTGACGGTGACGTTAGGAAAATACGGATTACAGCTCTAGCTTATCGGTGGCGTAAGGCAATATACTTAAGTGTTGTTTTTTTATAGTGGTGACATGGAGACATTTCATTAACAACTACTTTTAGGTTCAAAGTTTGAACTTGAAAAATACTCAAATACCAAATTTTGGATTTTGAAAATTCGTAATGAAATTAGTCTGTTATATATTTCACATAAAACGCCACAATAATATATTTTGAAAGATACTCGAATTAAATCTTGAGGTTTTATGAATTATTTCTATCCGAGGTAAAATAATATTGAAAGTAATATTAATACAAGAAGATAATAATGAATATTCATAGAAATTATTTTGATTATTATTGTTATTTTTTTTTTTTTTTATTGTCTCAAAAGCTAGTGTAAGCAAAGAACAATGACTGCATGCGACGAGTAAAAATATATATTTTAAAATAAATGAAAACGTTTTTGGCCGGACTTCCTGGTCAAAATGACGTGAAAATTTATTGGTCGTTTAATAAAAAGACACACAGCGGAACGACAGGGCCGGGGACGATTTTCCTTATTTAATTGATTCTACCGATCAATCAGTCAGTTTCTGGTCCCGGCGGAACCACCTCGATTGCAATTTCCTGGTCAGTTTACCCACAGGCGCTTATATCCCCTCATCCAAAATCGTCGACATATCGCCTCATTTTTTATATCTATCCCTGTGTGGACACTTCCGAAACAGTTTATTTCATAGTATTCTATCCCCCCTTAATTTTTTTCCATTTTCTTTATTCTTTCACTTATTCTCATTGTCAGTTGTATCGCAATCACTGCCAGTCTAGAGAAGAAAACGATTCCATCATTTAGCTTGTGTACGAAATGACAACTGGAAGTCCAGCAAAAGACATAAATTCACCTTTTCCATTGTCAAAAACTCTCCTCTTACACCCCTCCTCACCCGTAATACACATATATGCGACGTTTCGCATTTGCTGAGTCGGAAAATGTAATCTAATGGGTTCGAACAGCCCATACATTAATTCATAGATATGATATATTTTACAATGTAGATTATTATAAAGTAATTGGATGATGAATAACTATTGGTAATGTACCTAGAAATATTAATCGCTACTGTAATATTTTAATTAAAGTTTGGGGTAAAACGGTTTTTAAAAAATAAGTGTGGCGAATGTGTGCGTTTTAATAACAAATAGGCACTATAGCGACATATACTTATTAATATGATTACATTAAATAACGTAAATAAAAATAAAAACGAAACACGTTTTAATTAAAACACCAACATTTCAAATTGTACGTTCTTCGTTATTGTCGTTATTTTAATTTACGATTAAATTTTCTATTTAATCAAGACTTGGCTTAATTAATATTGTTCTATAAAGACATTAAGACTGTAAGCATTGTTGTTTTTTCAACAATTGCAAAACGTTTTAAGTTATTTAAACAAGTTTATATTTTATTTATTTATTTATATTTGTAACATTTGTATCCTTATACCTTAAAATATTACACCTACTTGTAATAATTGTGTATACAAGGAATTAGAGTGTTCCTTAATTTTGAGGATGTGATAATTTTTTCATTTTTGAATTTTGAATTATCTCTTTAGACGCTAAAATAAAAAGCAAAATATGATTAATTTAAATAATATTATCATCACAGATGATGTATTTAAGACTTTAGAGATTTTTCACTTCGTTCACTAAATTATGTATTAGTCTAATATTTCCTATAAGATCTTCACACCTTTGCTGTAAGCAGTTTAAATAATTAAAATCCTCAATAAATTCATGACACGCTCGACTGATGTTAAGTTAATCACTACAAGTTAATTGAAATATGTACAGTTAACGCATAACAGGGTCAATATATCTATATACTATATGAATTAAAGTTACTTTAGTAAAAAGTAAAGTAAAGTAAAGTAAAGTAAGTTAAAAACCGTTGTAAATGGACTGTAAACACACGTCAAAATAAATATAATTTTCTGTATAAATATTAAATACTAAAGATTTTAAAATATTTTTATTATTGAATCTAAACTATATTTTAGTTACTTGCATATTATTTACTTAATTTAATATACTACACAATTTATTATTTTTTTTTTAAGCGGAATACTTTTATTTTAAACTTGAATTATTTTTTTCACACGCCAGCAAAATCCATGATACTTATAGTTCTTATATAGCTGTCAAGTATGCAAGCAAACATTCAAGTATAAAAAAAAAACATAGGTTAACACTGTTTCTTTCTTTTTTTTTTTGTATAAAAGCTTGAAACGTCAAACACAATGGACAGAATTTTGTTTTAATTACACGTAAGCAAAAACACCGTAAACGAAAAGTCGAATTATTAAAGTTAACCAGTCATGTTTTTGTTTATTTATTTTCATAATAATATATAACTATTAAAAACTTTTCCAAAACAAAAAGAAAATCAGGTTAAGTTAATAGAATTTTTTTACCATGTGAATAATTATGTTTTGAAATATTCAAAATACATTTTTAATTAGAAATTTTAACAAAGATAAAATATTAAAATGTTACCTAGAATTTTATGTATCTTTCCAGTGGGCTTCTATATACTGTTAGATTAATTTAAATTGAACTTATTAATATATATATATATATATTAATAATATTAACTAAGCTGCTAATATACTTTTATTTTATTTTATACTTTTATGTATTCTAGAAGATAATGGTTCCCACTGAACAAGTTCATGTACGACCCATGAGTTCATAACTTGAAGTACAAATTCATTAAAAAATATAAATTAAATAATTACGATTTGAAATAAACTTTTCTTACATAACTAAAATATCTATATAAATAAATACATCTTTCGTCATTGTTTATATAGTATAATATTATAATTAAATATTGTGTAAAAAATCGTCTAGCTAAATAATACAATATTTGTCGAAAAAAATAATATATGTATAAGGTATATACTATATAGGTATTTATTTATTTTTTTTTTTATAAGAAAACTACCTACCAGAAACGTGACTAATAATTGGATAAATATTAAATAAAATATTTTGGTTAATACTTATCCCATATCAATATTCATATTGCATACCTATATTTAAACATGAGAGAAAATTATTATTAGATAATTTGTGTTAAATCTACTCGAAAAACATGATAATTATTTTGAATTAACTTGTGAAAGATACATCACTGTTTTAGTAGAACAATACATGAACAATAAAAATCACACACAAACAAATTAAAATATATTTGATTAAACTTGAGCGTAAAACAGTAGCACATTTCATATAAATATATAATACGTAAACAAAATTTAATGAACCACTGTAAATTAAGGTTATAATGGTCCAAGTGAAAAAAATATTTTCATGAATAATTATAATAAACTTAAATAATCTTAAGATAACTTTTGTTCTCAAACATATAAACAATAATATTATTTGAATTATAAACTATTATTTAATAACGTAATCTTATATTTGTGACTTAGATAGAAAATTAACTACAATAATGGAAACAAAACAAAACATATAATGGTGAAAATAATTATATAACACATACCTATAATTATAATAGCTACCACATCCATGCTGAATATTTATACTTAAAACTTGACTGTAAGTAGAAAACGAAAGTTTCATTAATTTTTTTTTTTTTTTTTTGTTAAATGCTCACTATATATTAATACATATAATACAGTAAGTTATATGATTGTATTATATGTAAAAAAAAAAACCATATACAATGGTTATTTTTTTACAATTCTTGAAGTGTTCATATTTTATTTTTCTAAAATTATGGCATCTGATTGAAATTAATTAAATAAAAAAAAATATGGTAGATAATTATTACCATATATTATGACATTATTTATATTTTATACGACCATGCAATTTTTTACAGAATGAATAAATAAATGAAAACTGTAGGAACCTAGTTTTAAAAAATACATCAGTGTAAAACTAACTAGACATGAACTAAATCGATTGTAAATAATTGTAAATTTATAATTTTTTTCAAAACACAAATAACAATAATTATTAATAAACAATTATTATTTATACCAACAAAGGGAATAATAAGTATACGCAAATTAGTTACTATTAAAACTAATAAAAATTAAACACCTACTTCCACCTGATATAAATTCAATTGTATCATTATAACATGCAACAATATAAATAATTTATATTTTGTAATAAAGTAATGCAAAATGTATATACTATCAATCTTTTAAACTGCTTGAAACGATTTTGGATTTTGTCCAATTGGTTTTCCAGATGACCTCTCTAAGCCAATATTCAGAATAATATTACGAATTACAACTGGCTGACTTTATTTATTTCCTTCAATGACTTTTTTATTTTTAATGTAGTCTTTTTTCTTCTTGTTTCGTGAGTTACATTTTTTTTTTATGGTGAGAAACAAAACAAAGGAATAAATTATTTTACTATACATGATTTTTTTTTTTTTTTTTATAAAGATATTTAATTTTTGTATTACCAGTATATTGTACCGAATTTTATAGTAAATTTATCGAAACTATAAAATATCTGTTCTTATTCTAAAAAAAAATCGATATAAAATGACAAAATTTGAATTTATAATAGAAAGATTTAGTTATGTAAACATAAATATTGCATCACGTAACGTTTAAAATTTGTTTCATCATTAAGGTTGTAAAAAACAACAACACTAAGGGAATTCAAAATTAATTGGACAATAACTTTTTTTTCCGTGACCTTATTTTAATCACTTCAAATAATTATTGATAAATTGATATCTAAAAAAATGTATCGTCAACTTTAATCTCAATAATAATAATGTAATTATAATGTACTAAAATCAGACATTTAAACTAAAGAGTGTCAAATTTTTAAAACAAACTTGATTCTATGGAGACTAATAGGAGCACAAGATTTATTTGGTAACACCAACTTCTAATCCGGTATATATTTTATGAACTTACTTATACACCTCATACGCGTTAGGCTTATGCTATTCAACGAGTAAACAAAATATATATTTACGATATTTACTATATTTTAAATATGCTGTACTTACAAATATTTATGTTAATAGTGTTTAATATCCATTTTCAGATAGCCGATAGGTATTAACACAAAATAAATTCATTGAAAATTTTAGAAAATGACAAATACTATTAAGGATGTTCATTTTTGAAAAAAATAAATATTACTTATTAGATGGAATGGTAAAAAGTAATAAGTAAGTGTTCATTTTAAATTAGTTGTTTTCTATAAAAAAAAATTCCCTTTATTAATTTATATAGCTCTATATTTTGTAATCATTATATTAAACCAAAACCTATACAAATGTAATTATTTGTATTTTGAATGTTTTTTTTTTTTATATATAAACAGAGTACTTCATTAAATGTGTTTGTAACAACTAATTAGGTTTTTATTAAATATCTTTTATGATAATATGAATTAAAATATACTTGAATTTTAAGAATTTGTAAAACAAAAAAATTATAATATATCTTATTCCCGTTTTTATTATTATAGAATATCTTATATTGTTACGATGTTGTCGATTAACCAATTAAAATAAATGAAGTTCCATAAGATAAAAATAGACATTATATAATTTTAAGGCTTTAAGCTTGTCTCAATATTAATAAAAATCAACTTAAATTTTTTTTTTTTTAAATATATTACTGTTAAGTTATATAAAAATAAATAATATTTTTCTGCCCACAAAAACATACCTAATATAATACCTACATTTAACGAAAAAGCCGATGAAGCAGCTAAGGAAGCATCCACCAATAATAATGATCCACCAAAAATAGAATTATCATCTCTTAAAGACACAATCAGATGCACCGTTAAAAGAAGAAATAAAGCACATCAAAAACTATGGAACCAAAAATCCAAAAATAAACTCCAACAAATCAAGACTTCTTTAGCTCAAAACCTGTAACCCCCTTCCTGTACAAGACGAGAATAAACAATATGGTCACGTATAAAAATCGTCCACACTGACATTACCAACGTTCACTTAATGAAAAAATAACCAATACCTTGTGCAAATTCTGCAACACATCTTTAATCTCTATAAAACACCTCAATGTTTCCTATTCCAATAAATCTTGAAGACATTACATCAGTAAAAAACTTTAATTTATTAATGTATTTTCTTAAAATAACTAACCTGTACAACTTAATCTAAGTATTGCACGTAGTGTACAAATATTATTGTAAGTTAAACTTTTTTTTCTTCTCTAATTTCTATTATTTATATTGACATAGTCATATATTTATTGTTTACGATTATTATGATAAATGTACATATTATAACTATGTGAAACATAAAATGTAAATTGTCTCTGTTTCCCGGCCAATGACCTCGATAAGCAGAAATTAACATTAAAAAAAAAGAGGACGTGGGTACCGATCTGCTGTACATTAGGTGCCGTGTGGATCATTTTTATATATTATAGGAGTGTTAAATTTGAATCCAACGATAGTTATCATTTTATACGAAAAACCATTCTGAACGAAGATAATTTATCAGCCTAGGATATGATTTTCAGTGGTTAGTGAAAAAGGTGGTTTATGTTTTAATGGCCTGAATACATCAAAATTTAAGTACTTTTATAATAAATTATTATAAGCTAAACTTCTCGCTAAAATCCAGCTAAAATCTCGTATTGAATTTTCAACTCTTAGCTACTTATACAATTTTTTTTATGAATTATACCTACAAAATAATTTGCTATTATTCATGGTTTTGGTGAATTTTTGTCAATATTTGAACTTCAAATGCTAATAAAAAAATTGTTCCTATGTATTCTTATAATTTTTTAATCACTATAAGAATAACTTATGAGGAACTTTGTATTATATTTTCAAGTATTTTGATTGGGCAAAAAAAATGTTATCGACACTTCAAAAAATTTTTTCAGAAAAATTGAAAATTTCAATTGTCTATAAATAGTTCAAAAAAGTCAAAATATTTTGAAAATTAAATCACGTAAAGAAAACGCCAATCTAAATAATTGGTAACATTTTCAAGTATCTACAACTTATAGTTTTTAATAATGACAAATATTTTATATATTAAGATAAATCGTTATCATTACGCTACTTCGTAAAAATTTAAAATTCAAACGCACCAAAATGTTTTCCTATAATGATGCTTTGAGTTTTCTTTATAGCTACTTAAAAGAAAACGTAGTGTTGTATTTTTAATCTTTAGTTATTAACACAAACAATTTTATGATTTTTCAACTTCAAAATTGCTTGCAAATTTTCACGTTTTCGACAGATTTCGTAAAAATTTGAACTATAAACGCTTATAAAAAAAAAAATTATGACAAACGATTTTTAATTTTTTTTTTTTTAGCTACAATAAGAAAAATTCATAAGCAACCTTGTATTAAATTTGAAAGTGTTTTTGGTCATCCAAAATTTTTTTATCGACACTTCAAAAAAAACTTCTCATAAAAATCGAAAATTTTTATGGTCTATAAATAATTCAAAAAAATCAAAAATTTTTGAAAGTTTAACTGTGTATAGATAACATTGACATAAACATTCGGTAAACATTTCAAGTATTTACAGTGATTAGTTTTTGAATTACAACTGTAATATATAAATATCACAGTGTTATATTATAATAAATGTATAAAGTAGATTTCCAATTATAGGCGTACTTAGAGAATGTGAAATCAAATGCAAGTCACCAAATTAATATAAATACTAAGATCATTATATTTTAAGAAAACAATTATACAACAATCAAATTTAAAACTAAATACCAATCATACAATTACGCACTAAACACGCGGGTCACATAAGCGACTTGACCTCACCAGATGACCTAATGTAGTGGGAAAAATGTATAAAAACACAACACCCACACAGCATCCCGTGTGTAGTAATAGTGCATCCCAGCAGTGTAGTAAAAAGATCGTAGTGCAATGTGACAGTGCAATATAAAAGAACGTAGTATAAAAAGGTTGTGTACAAGTCAGTATAAAATCTCACCACCGCAACATACAAGTTTGAAGTGAAAAA
>VUJU01001467.1:27468-56779 GCA_009835225.1 Aphis craccivora | reverse complement strand
GCCAGATTTTTAAATTTTCCGCAATTCTACAAAATTTGAAAATTAAATTTTGCATTTGAGTTACCACCTTAGTTATAATACTTTTCCACTAATTTACTACCCGATACTTATTTAAGGGGGGTTGATAGGGTGTATTATATCGAAAAAAATGACTTCACGGGAATAATTCTCAGGCCTTGTAGAATTTTCGGATTTTGGTAAATATATTTTTATTTGAAAGAAGAAGACTTCCTACAGGCCGCATCGAACTCCGATTTTTATTTTATTTAAAATAATAGTAAAATATAATTTATACAAAATTGCTTAAAATTGTATTATTTTTGAAGACAGATTATAAAGTTTCAGATAAAAATATTGAAAAACGGAGATCGATGCGGCCTGTAGAATATTACCCTCTGTTAGTTAAAAAAAAAATTATTAAATTTGGTTGATTCTACAGTACAGGATCCCTATTCCCGTAGAGTGTATTTTTGTGTACAAAATCGCATTGGCACCGGGCGCCTTAAGTAATTCGCATAAAACAGATGCCTGCAGCATTAACTATATTATTATATAAGTTTAATTTTTGGACCGACGACAATTATTGTTATAATCAGTCCTGATTATTCAGGTATCGTAAATACAATTTGGTTTATGGTTACAGGATATGCATAATGCATATATTGTATCGATCATTGAAGTTTAAAAAATTTTTTTATAAGATTGTTTATGTTATTCTATTTTTTTTTTAATTCATTGATACTTATGTACAATAATAGTATGTTTTTATGACGTAAATGTACAACATATTATACGTATGGTAAATATTAATTATGATTTATGTTTGGGTAATAATATAATATGTCGTTCTAGACTTCGCGTTCGTTAAAACCAGAGATCACGAGCATTTATATCGGAGAGTGGCAAATCGTACTATTTAAGTTGTATATATACTACTATATTAGATTATATGATCTGAACTTTTTTTCTGATAACAGCGTAAAATTTAGTTTTCCCCTCTCCATTATTCTATATATTACGTATATAGTATAACATGTATATTATATATTATATATACATACATCAAGCGAATACGACTCGTTCTACGTCGGTCATGGACAGCATTATGGTGTATGACATTAATACAAACATCATCTCTATGGATTTATCACGTGTCCCATATATTGTATAATATTATCGTCGTGTGTACCTATATGTAATATATAAGGCTGCTGCAGGATGCGCGCATGACGTGTCGACAATTACCGGCAATAAAACGCGTATTTTCGCACCGGTACAAAGTATACGATTCGTTGGCGATGATTGCGTGTCAGCTTTTTTTTTTTTATTCAACTAATATAATATATAGTATATACAGGTACCCATAATACGATAAAATGGGTTGGAGAAAGGATAAGTTGGAGCGCAAAGCATTGATGGTCATGCTCAGTGTCGGGTTTTACGATCGGACGTGAAAAAAAACTAAACGTAATAAATAATAATAATACGTTGAAATTGATGTAGATAAATAAAACCGCGTGCGATGCAGTTACGTGCATTATCCTTTTACCTACACTCATACGAGTGTGATAGAAAAATATACTGATGCTGCTGCAGGTACCTACGAATGGCATCGGCGATATTGTATTTATAGTGACCGTCCTCAAATGAACTAATATATGTATATATACAATAAACTACTAAACCTCCGTACGTATATTATATTATTAATATTATTATACTTTTACTGTTATTGTCGTCATTATTATTATTATTTATTAATTTTTTTATTACCGTTTATTATTATATTTCGTTTTATCCGGCCGCGCGAGGTGGTCGTCTATCAGCTATTATGGTACAGCACCGTGGCGGGGTTACCGCGGTATATATAGCCACGCGGTGGTCGTAGCGAAGTGTATGCCGGGGGTGCGGGAGTGGGAGGGGAGACGAGTACAAACGAGAGAAACAAATCAAAAGGATAGAACGTAAGTAAAAAAAAAAAAAAATAATAATAATAAATAAATAAAAAAAAGAGCTAACAACAACAACGACGACGACGACGACGACGGCGACTGCAGCAGCAACAGCGAGACAACTCGTATATATCAGCTCTCGGGCCGGGAAGAAGAATAAGAAGAAAAAAGTAATGGACTGTCATAGGTTAACAGTTGTTGTACATTATATCATACCTTATGAGGATACCGGTATGCCGTGATGCATATGTGTGTGTGTCCGTGTGTGAGAGAGTTCTTGAGCAAAGGGGTGGATTGGCGGGATGGTGAGGTTGACGGGGAAACGAAAAAGAGAAGAATATAATATAAATACCACTCGTACACGCCGTATCATCCGTCCACCACGCACTCGTGTTGGAACAAGATTACGGTAGCCGCCACTGCCAGCAGACGATGGTATATCGAATGCAATTACTTATATATCATTACTGTATATAGGTACGTATAATATTATAATTTATAACAATATATGCTGCTACAATAATAATATTATCGTTATGGCATTCTAAACATATGCGCTTATAATAAGTGCGACGAGCGCCCGTCGTTTTGACGTGTGGTTGTTTGGATCGAGAGACTTTAACGGTAGTACACAATAATTACGTATGCATGTAAATATAATATAATAACGATATTATATTATAATGTCGGGGGGCTAACTTCATGGACATCGATATAATAGACCGCGCAGTGTGCACGCATACGTCGTATACCTCGCGGTCATTTTTCGTGATTGGCAGCTCTTTAGATTTATTTTGAGATATCGTAATTATATATAATATTACATATTATGCGCCGTAGCTGTTTTAAATTTTAATTCGACGTCTTTCGCAGAAATTTTAGTAATTTCGAACGAAAATATGATTTAAAAACGAGAATAAAACGTTTTCGTCTTGGCCACGAGCATTATAATATCATATTTTTTAGTTTTTTAAAAACAATTTCAGAGATGATGAAATGACGAACGGGTCATCGTGTAAGCATCCGTGAAACACGTAAAAATACTATAAATAATATACGTAGATAATAAGCGTATTTAACTTCAAGAGTCAAGATAGATGCAACTGTTTATTAACAAAAGTATAATATACCTATACCTATAAAATAATATAATGATTTACAAGTGATGAAAACCGACTGAATCAATCAGGAGAGACATAGCTCACCGATGCTCCTTTTCATTTGGTATAAGGCGAGAGGTCACGCTTAATTTATATACGATAGGTAAGACGTTCGAGGTACCTATTTTGTGCGTTGACAATCGTCATTAAATCATTCATTACGTTTTATTATATATTATTCATACGCCCCATTCGAAAAACACTTGGCCCTCCAGAGTTGAAAACATCAAATGCACATGATTTTTGTACGCTCTACTCGTATAATGTCGTTTAGGTAGCACCTATATATGCTATATAAGAGCATAAATAACTGTGTTTATTAGATCCGCAGCAGATTAGGTTACCACGTGATCGCTAATTTAATTAAGGTGTAATAATCATACCGGCGAAATAGTAATATTATAATAGGTAACCATAATATTTTATTAAATCATAATGGGACTTTGATAAGGGTATATAAATATATGAAGAATAAAGATAAGAGTATAAGAAAAAAACAAGTTAAACTTCTGATATAGAATATCCTATTTATTTATACTTTATAGTCTATTGCGTTCTAGCTTTATGCCGTTACCCTATTATTTATATGTAAGTATTATTTATTATGATGACGTCTATATGATAAATATCTTCGGACTTACTTGGTAAACAAAATATGAAAAAAAAATAGGTGTATTAAAAATATTTAAGCTATGTAAATAATATGATATTTCATGGTGTTTCTTAATTACTCTCTTCGCAGGATTGGTATGTGTAATTATATTAATTTGCGTGAAAATCTAACTTTTAAGAGTTCACGCTCAATACCATAGCCGGACGTTATGGACAGTAATTGTTTATGTTGTATATTAATATATTATATGTAAATTGCAAACCACACGTGCAGATGTTTTTGTTAAAATTACATAATTAAGTATGTCTTATATCCGCGATGTGCCATTTATATGTTAAGAGTTATTATACGGATTTATAATTTGTTGGGCTTATATATTCATACATTTTCCTAGTTACAACTTTTAAAATGTATATAAGATTTATAGTATTATATAATATATTGTTATTTACTTCTACACAATTGTTTATATTTCAATATTAGAAGAAGTATAGGTACTAGCTAGTAATATGGTTTTATGAAAACAATTATTGATATAATACTATACTAAAAAATACTATGCATATATAGAATACATGTATATTGCAGTCAATGGTCATTTCTCCTTCAATTAAACAGCTAGTAGTCGTTTTACGAAGCTAATCATCAAATGTATTTAACTATTTTTAATACAACACAGGTTCGGTACAGAAAAAAAAAATATAGTGTGGCAGTTATTTATCAATATATTTTATAATATAGATATAATGTTAAATATAAAAATAAAATACAAAGCGTATAAACTAAACCTTGCCAAAGTGTAGTAATCAGTGGTGATTGATGATAACCAAACCTAAATATGTTATACTATAAAGCTCGTTCGTATCGAATCGATAAAATATCAGTCATATGCCCAAACACTGTGATTTATAATATTATTATACGTATTTACTAACTATTATTATACCTTCGACCCGCGAACATCCGTAGTCTAGCTCGGTATTAAAGCATAATATAGGTAATATAATATACCGCTCGTTGTGATCGGCGTTCGCGACGTATTTTAGCGATGGGTATCGTCGATAAGGACACGATGAGCGGTGACCGTCACACACAAACTCCGGTATATGAGGTTATGGTTATACTCGGCGTGTCGTTGCGGATATGTATTATAATAAAATCATTTTATCGGCGCATCTGCAGGTTTAACGAACTCGGGTCGTAATAATATAATTACATCCATGTACACGACAAGCCGCTTTGAGGATCGTTTGGCCCGGTGCATTGCTTATAATACGCCGTGGCGGTGTAATAATTTTGTGCGTTTTACCTACCATACACGAAGACCGGATAATTACGGATTTCATATGAAAACGAGCGCCGAAGACAGCGAATTGCGTAACGGAAACAGGTTATCATATACCGATGCGTTTCGTTTGTACACCGCGGGTATAGCTGTACGGTATATAACATTATTATTATATGTGTTCATTTATATATATATATATAATAATATACACGCATGAGGGCGCATGGTGCGCGTGCGGACGTTGTTTATGTGTATTTTTTTGTTTGAATTTACATAACATTCGGTTTAATAACCGAAACCAGTACAATTGAAAGTGTCGTATTTAACGATAATGCTATCGATTAAACGGGATGATTGGTAACGAGGTCCTCGTCTCCTGTAGCATCCTACACCAGCAGCAGCAGCAGCAGTCAACTACAGTGTGCACACGTCGATCGTCGTCAAACCGCATGGGCGATCGGTTATATATACATATTATAATATATAAACACGACACTATATAATACTCGTACGCCGGTGGGAAGGGGACGCGCGTCCAGGTCAAGAATTTTAACGATATCTTTTTTTCTTCTTCGTCTCAAGATACTTTATACGTATAATAACAACGCGACCGGCATGGTACTCTGGTCGGACGTCGTCGATTCCGGCTCGTTTATTTCGTCTCGGAAACGACCAATAAACATAACTCAATCATCGACAGCTGTGGCTATAGTAACGTGTAGTATATATACGATATACCTATATATTAATATACTGCGTGCTTGTCGTATAGCTGTTGCGGGTCAGTTGACCGCACACTAATGTGTATATAGCGTATATTATGTGTTGATGACGAATTAAAAGAGTGAAAATCGGGCGATGGGTGTTGTGGCGAGAAGGCCGAGGTGTCGAATATAAACGTTATTTGCATAACACGAAAAATCAAATAAAATAAATCTATCCACCGTGCGCGGGTATTAACGCGTATACATAGACGACGAACGATAGTCGTAGGTTTTTTTTTTTTCCATTAAACACACTCGTATTTAAATATTATTATCGTTGGGTCGTCATAGTATGGCCATAAGACCTTATTTTTAAGCGCAAGATGCGTTTTCAAGGCGTTTGAACACACACACGCGCCAGTCAGCCCAGGTCACCGGTATATAATATGTAACGAATTATACTTATTTAGAGAAGGCCAAATGTACACCACCACTCTTGAGACATTTCAGAATTTGACCACTTCTATAAAAGGAGTGAAGAATAATTTTATTAATATTATTACAATACGTAACAATTAGGTATATCTATATGCCTTCTAAACTACTGCAGTCAATTACGACTTTTCGATATTTTTCGTGTACGAAAAGGGGAAATATCTTAATGTCACGCATAACCGTGCAAAGTATTCACGTCAAGCCGTCTAGAGTCCCTCGGTCCGAGGGCCTCGGACATGAAATAATATTCCTCTCTCTCCGGCAGTGACCATTTCTAGCTACTTACAATATTATATTGATTTAAGACGGTGGAAAGCGGCGACCTGTTGAAATATCTGCACACGCGCGACATGGATGTTTTGAAGACAGATTTGAATCTATAGCGAAGTCTATCGCTCGATATCGTTTATTCCACGTTATCAATTGTATCTCAGTGCAAGACACAACGAAGTTAATTGGAAAAATATAGGACTTTGAAAAATGTCCATGTATAACCTATATGTAATTACTGTTAAGAAAAATCAGAGAAAGTCGATTTCCAGCAGACTCTCGATGACCAATTTTCAAATCTGATTCGGAATAATCTTTATCGCTTTGTTAAATCGGAATGTCGGAAATATAGGACGAGTTCAAATTCCTGTACATAAACCATAGGTAGTATAATGTTATAGGCGGCGATAACGAAAAACGTCGTAAAATATGTATCATCGCCCATCATCGGGACCGACCTGAAAACTTCGACGTCATGAGTCGTTAGAAATGTTGGGTGCGCCCAGAGAAAATTGTCTCCTCTGCCTCTTCACCGTTATAATAATGTCCTTAACACCGGTTCTGCTTTTATCGCGTCGTCTATAATACGTATGCGTGTACAACACAACTCGACCCATCCGCGGATTTCGACGTGCATTCAATCGCTCTGAATATTGGTCGACGTGGTCGTCGCATGTACGACACATCGGCTAATACGTCGGATGTGTGTAATAATATCGCGTACTTGTATGCCACACGCGCCAGCAATTAGGATCGAAAGCCAAACGGCCCCGTCGTCTCGCCGGGCATAAACGAGCTCTCAGTCGCCACCGCCGCGCGGACGCGTATATAATATGATCTAAGAATGCGGTCTGGCGAGACGCGAAACCGGGACACTTATTTTATACACATCATACGCGTACGAGTACACATAATATGCGATATTATATTATTATAGACGAACACGCGTTTAAGATTATCGTCGCGGCGAGAGAGTTTCGTCGTCGAGTCGTATATTATTATATTTTCATACACACTGCCGAGATATAAAATGTTAATATACGACGACGTCGATGATGACTACGATGATAATATTATATACATTTAAATGGCGTCGGACGTTTATTTTCGCGAATTATATTCGTAATAACGTCCAAACTCGATTCGGGTTTACCTGCTGCATTAGTATGCGCGCGTGTATTATAATAATAATAATAATATGTAGGACCCGGCGCTGCCGCTGCTTCGTCGACATCACGGATCGCGTGCGCGTAACGATGTTGAAGTCGTTCGGAGGAAACGTACAGAACTCGCTATAGGCGAACGACATCATAATAGTAATATCACGTATATTATGCACTAATAATTATATTATTATGCGTCAGCGAAACGGATCTCGTCGGGAAAATCAAAAACTTATAAGACCGCCGCTGCAGATGGTATAGGTACGCATAGTCGTAGAATGATTATATTACATTGGGAAAAAGAGCGATTAATGCGCCTGAGATCGGATCGCTCCTCGATTTTATGGTTTTCACAAAATCATTATTATTTGATCTTTTTCTAGTCGGTCGGTATGACTATATTGACAGTCTGAAAAGCCGCGTATATATTGTGTGCAGTCCGAGCCGGACGGGTTTCGACGTAGGCGAGCGAGCGATATGATAATAATTATTATACCAAACTACGAAACGTATATCGCGGTATTAAAAAATATATTCTTGTGTCTCTGGTCATCTGACAATTATTTTTTAGGGATTTAATTCGGTTTTTTTTATTTTTATTTTATCTGTAGATCCTGTGTATGCACAAATATAATGTTCATTATAACGTCGATCGACACGACATTCGCGGGACACCTCGCCGTCCGACCGAAAGGTTTCGTTATACGTGTTATTTTATTATTAGTATTATTATTATATAGGTCTCCAGCTATGGCTTGTGCCGATGATAGTTTACGAAACCGGCTCTCTCTGTTTGGATCATAAAAAGATTTATTTCGCGGTTTACGGTGTACGTCCAATATGTTTTTTTAACGATCGCATGTGTTATGCAATATTATTATATTACACATTATAATAATATGTATTAAAATCGAACGCTATATACGAGCGCATTTAAATGATCGAATTGCCAACGTTTTCGACGTTTTTTTTTTACGATTTAAGAACGCGCTTTCCGATCAGATAATAATATTATATACACAATATATATGTAAATTTTAAACTTGGCAATATGTCGTTGGCGCCGGTTTTAGAACCTAGTAAGAAGTAGTAATAGTTAAGTATTATACATATAGGTATTAGGTATGTATATTATATTAAAGGTATATGTTAGGCACCGATTTTTATGGTAATATTAAGTGGTGACCCATCATCAACGCGAATCGCGACCGCGGTTCAATCGACGATTTCTGTATTATTGAGTTAAAATTTCGAAACGGTTTCTCATCACAGTTTCTAACCATTAGTTTAATACTATTGTATATAATTGTAAAATAAGCGTCTATATAGTTAATGAACGCAGATGTATATCGTATTACATTTTTCTCAGGCCACGGTCAGGTTAGACCTATCTTGTCATCACGAATGTCATTAAACAAAATAGAACTATGGCAATGTCACCAAACCATTGATCTGTATTTTTTTTTTTTTATCAACAGTAATACGTTAAACTGCGATTACTTATACAAAAAAAAAAATCCATAATTCTTTCGTTTCCCGGTTTGAAATATCCGGAAAACTCAAAATAGTATTCATTTCAGCAATTGCCGCAATCGCTGATATGTTATATCATATCATATAATCGCATAATATTATGTCGACAAAACAACATCGTCGCTGCAGATCTTCATATATCGTTATCCCGAGCGTAGATCCTATTTATTATTATGATGTATTATATAGTACGGATTATATACGTACAAACGCCACGGGGCGTTGCGGTTTTTGTATTTTTCAAAGAATAATAATAATAATAATAATAACTCAGCATCGCCACACGCGGACAGTATAAAATAATATCAAATACGAGTTTTTAGCATTACTCACTGGGACGGCCATACGACCACAAATGCTACGGTAATAATAAAAATAATAACGTGACTACCGGCACGCCGGGCGAATTTATCGCGCGCGGCTCGCGCAAAATTTCGTTTTAAGGTTTCACGTCGATTGTTCCGAGACCGACTCATCGTATTTCAACGCCAACGAAATATGCCGAGGTCACTCGCCGCACTCGCATTGAACGCGATGCGCAGTATTATTATATTATATTATTATAATATAATGACACGGCGGTAACAAATCGGACCATTGTGCTGTGCGGATGTCCACCGCCGATACAAAATTCGTATGAGATATATCGTGGACCGGATTGGGGTTGAGGCGGGGCAGATGATGTCGTCGCGCGTGGACGATGCGTATACGTAAACGGATTTGGTGGCGAAAACGGATCGCCAAAAATTAAAATATTCGTTTACAATATTATTATATATTTTGTATTACGCTGCGTAAGTGTATGGGTGAGTAGAGCCTGTTTCTGCGGTGACCCGATACGAGTGATGTCCGCTGCTGCTGCAGGTTACACCGGTTGTTTTCCCATTAGTTTCTCTGCTTTTGAAAAAAATATAAATGTATGTCATTATAAAATATGATAATAATTATACGAGTATATATATATATTAATCGAATTATTGGTTTTAATTTTTTTTTTTTTTTTTTAATGACAACTTGGAATACTTTTATAAAATCACATACTGAAGAAAATGAATACTTGTAGAATAGATCATCATCATTTAAAATGAGATTACTATATGCTTTAAGAGTTCGACACTCAGCATATTTTATAAATGGAATTTAGTAATTAAGATATCCAGTTTCCGATTCTGAAATAAATTAAGATATTAAAATTAAAAGTTAAAAGCCATACAATTTCACTAAAATATGATAAAGAAAAAAATGCGTAATATATAAGGCGAATACTATAATATATTATAATTTAGTATCTATTATATTGCAGTGTAAAAAACACAAAAATTCAATAGAAAAGTATTGTATGGCTAAAATAATAGATCATTCCGTACATACGACGCGTTGACATATTTCAATCCTTCCGTATAAAATACGCACATATGAGCCCCATACCTACCCTATGTAGGTATATAGATTCTCAAAAAACATGCTTATGTATAAGTACACTGCAGTGGCGACGGGTGAATCAATCTTACAATAGTATCGCCGAAAAGGGTAAAGGTATTCGTAACATACGTATACAGGGGGATTTTTTTGAACGTAGGTAAATAATATATTTTTATATAATATAAATGACATGTATCATGTGTCATGATCATTTCTAGGGACGTATACCTACCATGTTTTTGAAAAATATAACCAATGCTTATGTTGTATAAAAAACTTATGTCATTCTGAAAATTATTTTTTGTAAAATATTTTCAAAAGATTTATTGTTTATGCCTTTATATAGTTTTTATACTTTCGACTTCAAGAATTCTAAACTTTTTTTTTCCCCAAGATGTTTGTTCCCAAAGTCGAACTAAGTTAGGTCCTAATAACCTAAACAATGTATTATGTATATAATATAATATATTGATCTAATATCGATTAAAGTTTAGGAATACATTTAACTTACATATATGAGTTAAGTTGCATAAATGAAAAGTAATTTGCTAAAATACCTGTTGGTTGTTTTTAATAAATATAAATTAAAACCTATTATATACTTTAGATGATTTAGTCATAAATATTTATTTACATCACATACTTTTTTTGTGGTTGAAATTTTTTAATTATGCTTAAGTTTGCGATTGATAACTTTGTAAATAATCATCCATCTATTGATGGTTTAAAATTATAAATTTTGATAAAATATAAAATGGTTTAAATCTACTCTATTTTATTTATTAAAATTGATATTTGAAATAATATTAAATGCTATTTTACTTTTTGTAATATTAATGTCAACCCTATATAATAATAAGCAAAAAAAATATTTATTTTTCATATGTCAAACTTATTATATCCAAAGAATAAATGAGCATTCTTTAAAATAAAAATTTCGCAAATTAAATTTATTAACTCATCCCTATATGATAATATGAGAATCAAGGATCTTAAGTTTTTATAGTTTTGGCTAAACATCGGTTATAATATTATTAGTCAGCTTCTTCTTAGACGTATAGTACAGATAAGTAAAAGCTATATACCTTTAAACCTACGTGCAATATATTATTAATATTATTATTATTGATTATTTCTTCAAAAAGATAATGGAAACGCATATATATATAGTAAAGAAAACATAATATATAAATTAATTTAATAATTTTATAATCCAACATTTGAATTGAAACTACAGAAATTAAATCATTTTTTATATTTTATTCTGAAAAATAAACTCTTTCAAGTAAAAAATCTTTTTTTTTTTTTTTGAACAACAAGAAACACGTAGACAAATCCGTTATAAGCGTAGGATAATGCAATATAATATTACATCATTCTAAATAAATAAATTGCATTGAAAAATGAAAAAAAAAATGATAGAACAGCCTAAACAAAAAATGAAAAAAGTCGTACACCACTTTTAAAATAGAAAAATATATCACAGAATTTATTAACGATTCCTGTGTGGAATGTTTCGGCTAAATGCGTTTTACCGCTTCACCCTCTCCCCTAACCCGCCCCGCAACCTCAAACCAGTTTATCACTATGTAATCACCGCCAAGGATTTGACGGGCGAGGAGGGATGATGAAAAAAAAGGGGTCACTGCCGCAGTATGCGCTGCTAATACGCGAACGAAAAGGCAATAAAGCCTTGCGGCTTTTGGCGGGAAAGACAAATGGGATGGTGGCTGCGGCTATAGTGGCGGTGGTGGTCATCCCGGAAGGGCCAACAAGTTTTCTATACATATATATATATATATACCAACATCGACCGATCATTGAATCTTTCCACCGGAAACACGATGTTTCCGTTTCCTTGCCGACCTTTTTATACTATTTTTTTTCTCTATAGGACAAATTCCGTCGGCCGGCGGCAATCGACATAATATATCTGATCGTTTTCTCTTTTCAATCGCCTCGGCCGTTTCGACCATGATCAATCGAAATTTATATCATTATACACCAATATACCTACTAGCTGTAATGGTGAGCAGAATACCGATATCGTGGTAGACTACATAAAACGTGAATTAAGAGATTAAAGCTTAGTAAATTTTACGAGTTAATGTGAATTTACATTAATTTTATATAGGTTCGTTTTCCGGTTAATTTTTGTTTTGTTATTATTAAAATCGACGTATTCTCTCGTTTTAAATGTTTTCAAAACTATAATAACTGTAATTTAGGTACTTATGTGATGTGGTAGTCTTAAAAATATAAAAACAGGCATACTGTATACATATTTTAGTCTTTAATGTAGTTTGAAAAAAACATACTATCTAGCGCTATTCAAAATTATTGTGTTCAGTAATATATAGCTATTATCATATTCTGGACAATTATTATAATTATTATTATTATTACTTTTTGTTATATATTTAACTTATTTTTTCAAATGAGCAACTCTAAATTTTTTTACTATAAATTGAATATTATTATTTTTTTAAATGTCAATATAAAAAAAAAAAACATAATGTCAATAATAAATTTTTGAGTTTTTGTACCTACAAAATAATAATCGTAATAAAATCACACGATTTTGAAATTATAGTAAGGTATTGAAATAATTTATATTGTAAATATTATAACCGACACAATAGCTACAAAAAAGGGACAACCCCATCTGTGTCGTGGCAGCGTAAATTTATTACAATAACAGTTTTGTAGTCTTGGCACAATCATTTAATCAGTCAGCCTTATCTTAATTACTTAATATTTTTCTTGAATCTGATTTCCATTATACTATATCTATACATTAGTATTATTAAATACTTTTAAAAAACTGTGTAAACTGTGCAAAAATGATCTGAGTACAATAAATATTAGGTATGTCCATTTTATGCAAAACTAAGAGAGTTGCATAGAGAGTGTATTAATAATATATTGTGCGAGTTAATATTTTAAATATTATAATGTTACATTTATTTAACTCATATAAACCGTATATAGTGGGTATTAAAATACTATTACTTTACTTAATATTCCTTAATTTTACATAATCCCCTATCATGATTATATAACATCATCAGTGTTTATAGACTGACCTCAAAGTTGTAGCGAATTACCCTATGTATGCATTGTGTGCAGGTACTCATACTTAAAGGTATATTTTTAAGTTCTCGATTTAATTACATACATAGATAATATGTTATAGATAATATTTTAAAATATAAATACATAGTGTAATAGAGATACTTGACAAATTATAATATAATAATTAGATTGTTATTATACTGATATATTTTTTTTATTTTTTATTATTTTTTAATTACTGATAGTAGTTTGTGCTACAACTTATAATTACAGTAAGTATAAAATGTTTTATTGTTTAATACAGAAAATAAAAATAAACAATTTTAAATTTAATTAACTACATTTTTTGAGAAAAAATAAAAACACCTAATTTATAGTGATAAACAAATTTAGAACAATTTTGATGGTAAGAACATTTATTTAAATTTGGCAACTTTTTTTTTAAAATAATTATATCTTTTTGAAATAAATCAGTACCTATGAAATGTAATACATTTTTTAAAAATATTATTTTTAATAACATGAGACAGGTTTCAGATTAATTTTAAATTATTTAGTATCTATACAATTTTCATTATATTTTTTGTATGTTTAACTGGCATTCATTTTTAATTTTTATTTATCAGATAATATTTATTACACTACAATTTTTTTGAACGAATAACACACATTATTCGAATTACTATTATCAACTGGACTGTGAATTTAATGATTTTGTGTATTAATGAATTTCATTCTAAATTTAAATATTGAATTCCAATTTGTTTCAAAACATTACCATTATCAATATTACATTTTATTTTACATAATATTTGGAATGTTAGTGCATGTAAATGCATATTATTGTTTTTTATTATAATTTTATTACATATTTGGATTTATTATACTTGGTAGATACTTTTATTTTTAATGGAATAAACATAACTGTGCATTAATTTTGAAAAATTCCGTTTATATTTTGGAAATCTTAATGTATACAATTAAGTTGAATGTAAATTAATTTCCTATTTTTGAGTGCACAATTTTTTCAAGCAGATATTTTATGGCTTTTGATAGTATTAAATTCACGGACTAAAATCCTAACCAATTTTTATTTATTTATTTTTTTTTTTTATCGAAGTTCGCGTGAGTCTATCAGTAAAATTAAGTTTTAATATGAAAAACAAATACTTAGCAGGTCTATAGGTTTGGTGAAATCGATTTTTGACGATAATTCTCTATTTATTTCAAGACCATCGCAACGGATATTAATGGCGTTTTTATTTAACGGTTCTCATCGGAAAAAAAAAATGATAAATTTTTTCCAAATCGAGATATCTACGACCTACCACGTATAATATTAGCAGCCGGCACGTTATCGCGAATGACACAGGCGCCACGTTACATAAAAAAAAATAAACCGGTTAAACTTTTGAGAATACACGATGCGATGAAAACGTGTATTTATGTTTCATACCGGCTTGGTTATATTATTATTATTATTATATTATATACTCATGCTCGCATTATAACTGATATCTTTCGTGAATTCTATGTTTGTTTTTTTTTTTTTATTTCATTAACTCCCTGATTTATTTATTTTTTATTTCCCATTCCCACGCGTTATAGGTACGCAAACACAAACCGAAAAGTCGCAAAAAACGCTAAAAACGATAACTATTGCGCGTTACTTGTTTTTATCACAAAATACCTAGATGTGAAATAATATTCTATTAAATATAAATAAAAAAAGTATTCAAAACGTTTCGGTCTTATTTTAGCGTACATCATTAAAATATGTTTGGATACATTTTATATTCCTGTTAAACACATTATATCTTGATAACAAATTAACATATCAAATCATTTTGGCGCCTATATAATGTCGATGGTCAACCGTAGTCATGGAAAGTGTGTATTTCTGCCAACAATATTGTATAAAAATTAAAAAAAGGTTACTCTTAATAAAAATGTATTTCAAAACAGGATTAGCCAATTTACTTCGTATAATACTCGTTATAATATTTTATTCAAGATTTTCGACACTTACCCGTAAAAATACACACTGTAAAATTTATAGTATAAACAAAGCTATTTTTTATTCTCGTTAAAATTATATTTAAAAGAAAAAAATGAAATAGTATTACACTATGTATACTATATTATACTTGATAAAATAAAAATTCATATTCTTTAATAACTTATTGGCTCTCATAGTTTTAATTTTAAAATCCAAAGCAGTATAAATTTTATAAATCAGATTTAAGTATAAAAGATACAATAATATTGTTTAAACTGTTTTAATTTAACACAGATGGAATACTAAAGCATAAGTCTACGTATTAAACAAACTAATTTTTTTTTTTTTAAAATACAATAAAAATCTTTAAAAAAACACGATATGAATTTTTTTTAATACCTCGTTTCACATGTTATGAATGAGGGTTTACTACTACAAACCAAGTAATGAAATATTTTTTTTTCTTTTAAAAAATTCAAAAGTTAACCAACAGAATAATGTGAGCAATACGTGTTAATAGTTTGAAGAATAAGTGAAATAATTTTATAAGTATTATATAATATTTAGTTAACAAATTTGGACTGGAAACTCGGGTGAGGTGTGGCTTAAAACAAAATCCTACGCAAAAACTTCAATTCCTTGGACCGAATATGAGGAAGAGTGAGGGAGTAAAAAAACAAACTCAATAAATTTAGCACAACAATATCCGTTTGCGGTACCGCTGCAATAGTCGGTTATAAATCACACGGTAAATTTACATATACCACGCGCGTAACCCTTATACATAATACATATGCGCTCGTATACATATACGTACAATATAAGTAATATTAGTACATATTGTGCACTGCTGAATTTTTTGATTAAGATTCATAAATTTTATCATTGTATATATGCTCATAAGTATTTATGAAGGCGTAGGTATATTATCTAACACACTGTTTGATGGTCTACATGATTTGGCGTTCGACGAAATAATTATACTAATATAATTAATAGGTATAAGCAATGATTTGGGCACGCGTCTAAATCTCCATTGCATATTGGCATGCCATCGTCACTCGAAATACACGAGGTTTGAGCATATTATTTATTGTATTGTGCTTCGCGTGCATTTTGAGATTATATTACCAAACCGAATTAGGTAGGTATATCGTATAGTAAGTTATTATACACATAAAAAGCTGGGAAATTTAATGCTATTTTTTAACTCTGTTTATTTAAGTTAACTATTTTAAATTCTTTGCGGAGATATGAATATATTGATATTACAATGATGTGTGTTTTATTTTTATTATTTAGCGATCACCAATGCTTTATTATACCTACATAAAATAAACATGCTTCGATTTTCAACTTCAGCATTTTTACAGGTATGAAAGTGAATCTAGTTTTTAGTTATATGTGGGGGTCAAAAGTAAAAAAACTCTTGATCAATTCTTAAGGGGGCTGGTAAAAAAAAAAAAAAATTAAGGAAAACACGAATTTTTGAGCAAAACCGGATTTTGTTGTTTTGTGGGAATTTCATAGAAAAAGTTTCTCATACATTTTGCTTTATTACTTTAAATAAAAAAAAAATAAGTTGAGTTTAAATCCAAAATAATTTTTATGAGTGTTTGAATATTGCTATTAAAAAATTCATCAAATTTTCTTTTAATTTTTAAGATCAATAGTTTATGAAATATCATAGGTTGTACCTAATTCAAAAACTAATAAGCGTACAATATATACTATAATATCCACTAAATATTTTAGTTTTAGTTTTAGTTAATTTTTAAAAAAGTACATGAATAATTATTGCTCATCGTGTGTGTGTCTAATATAAATGTAAATATTATGTACACCCGAGTATGGAGTACTATACGTAAAAATCGATCAACAAACCAATAGTCACAATTTACTATTTTACTAATTTCTTAGTAGAAATATTATATTTTTGAATACTACTGCAGCAGAGTAATGCGCAAGAAATTCGAAAACTAAACGTATAATAATACATCAACATATAGGTATCATTATTATACTAAATAACATATAGTTAAATTGAAACGTTCACGATTTATGATAATCATATTCTCTAATAACTATAATTATAAGTATAGGTATTATGAATATAATTCATTGGCTCTTTACTATTAATGTTTTTAAACGGGTAACTTATGTTTTTCAATAAAATAATTTAAAACATTAAAAACCGTAAGTTTAGTCTAAGTCAACGTAGAGGTAAATGCATTGAGTTAAAACTAAATCAATTAAGACTTAAACTATAGTAAGTTTAGTTAATAAGTTAAAATTTACTTAACTTTAAACAGTTTAAACTCTTTAACCGCTTTTAATACTTATCTTTGTAATGCCGCGAGTCTTTGAGTAAATTTCATTAAATTATTTCCGTGCACACAATTTCAATACATCGATTTTCTTTTATAATACTGTTTGAGTATATGCTATATAATATATATATAATAATATAATGTACAGTTAAAAAAAAAAATCTTTTAATGTGTACTAAAGTACTGAGTTAGCTAAAAAACGGTCTCTCTCTCTCTCGCATTTGTTATTATACACGTACACGTAAAAAATATTGTATTGATAAATAATAATAATAAAATATTCGTTTGGGCATGGACGTATACTTAGTACAATTATTAAAGTAGATAGATCAACGTCGCTGTTGAAGCGTACCTCACTGTAGTGTATATGTAGCATATTATTATCTTATTATTATAAAGCGCACTAAAATCGTTTTATTTTTTTTCGATTAAGCTAAATCAAAATTTTACGATTAGTTTTTTTGCTTCTGGTTTTTTTTTATTATTGTTTATTTATTACTTTATGAATGTATTTTTTTTTTCGTTCCCACGTACCTGCGCGCACAGTACTTATTAAAAGGAAGTTTAATTTCTCACTTTAAAGTTTTAAACACTGTATTTATTATTAATAGATGTATACGTCATTTAAGTTTTTTCACTCTCAGCATACTTACCTAGCTGTATACATATTATATATGTGAATATCGTACCTATAAACGTACATTGTATAATGTATATTCATCGCGTACGAAAACACATAAATGATAATAATATAATTAAAATAACACATTAAAATTCATCGCTCGATTGAATAACATGTTTGCAAACATTGAAGATCCAGTTTATATTACTGTATTATGAATATGTTACATAATATATAACATATAAGTATATTAATTTACTATTAACTGTTGACAGAATCTCAAATCACATCATTGTCGATTTCATATAATATTATAACAATTATACAGCAGCCAATATATACTATACACTCAAGTAAATGGTTGTATAAAAATAAAAAATTGAAAATCTAGTCAGTGGCTTGTAGTAATATTCTTAATACAAGTATAACTAACCAATTTAATAATGATAATAATTTGAAAAGTACATTGCTATACATATTATTATATTATACAAGGATAAACAAAAATAGCAAGATATCACACATCATTTTTAAACCGAGTTATCTACATTTTCTAGAAAAAAAATTGTCTGCTATTATAGGTAAACATATCATTAACGATTTTTTTTAACTTCTACATTTAAATAATTAATTTCAGAACCTACATTAAAGAAGTAGGTAGAAAAAAATGTTACTAAAATAATTGGTTTATATATATACATGTTCTTCTAAAGATATAAGAGTTTCGTACTGTGGTATACAATATTTTATTTAGTATAATTTGTTATTTATGATACACAGTTCAGAAAAATTATTTTTAGTTGGTTTTAGATTTTTAATTTTTTAATTCGGTGAGTTATAATTTTGATTTCTTATCATTGACATAACGTTGCCACTCTACGTATTTATAAATACCTACGAATGATGATGAGTTTGAATTGAAATGAATTCCGCAACAGGTAATTACGTTTAATGAGTAAATAACTAACTTTTTATACATTTTTATAAAACTACTTTTTTTTTATATTCGTCTGAATACATACGAGTACATATCTCTTGCGAAATCAATTTAATTATTTTTAGTTTCGACAATATTTTACGTTGACAACTTTTGATACTATATAATATAAAAGAAAACATATTATTAAAGTTTTTAGATTCTGAGTAGAGTGACGAATGTATTAATTTCATTCAATGATAATGTGTGTTTTTTTTGTCTGTTATCACAATTTTGAAACACCAAAAATATCTTGTTTTTTAAAATAAGGGTGATTTTAGATAGAAAATTAGATCTAGTTGATACTTTAAAGATGTATAACTTCCAGATTTTTCATAGATAGCAAAAGTAAATATGAACATTTTTACGTAAATCCAATTTGACAAAATTGATTTTATTTTTTTGGGGTATATATAATTTTTTATTTATAATAAAATTATCAACATTTTTCGATTATTTTCGGACTATATATAGGTATTTTTTAGTTTTTATCTTTATTAAATAAATTTCGATTAAAAATAAAATTATTCGTCGCATAGTAGAAGTGCTTGGAAATTTATTGTCAAGTTTCTCATAAGTTTTAAATTTATCATTTAAAAAAAATACCAAAAATGTATAGTTACCAGTCATATAATATTTTTTATAAGTTAGAATTTGAAAAAATTCATAAAAATTGTGAAAATTAACAACATTTTTTGCAGTTAGCATATAAATTAAGTAGATATATTTTTGTTGTTCAACCGTGACGACACTGAAATAATATTATGATCGGCTGAATACGATTTTAATGTCATTCCATACTGAAATACCGGTCGATTCGTAAAAAGTTTACATGTGTTTAATATAAAAATGTCGTTTTTGCAAACCAATTTAGTATCGATAATAATAATTATCATAATATTAATATTATTACGACTGGTTATATAATATTAATATGGTTATTATAGTCATCGTCGTTGGGTGGTGTCTATATCGCATAACTGGTATAATACTGTGATCGCAAATTTGTCAACGTGTCCCTGCTAGATCTTTGGCGTCAATCCTATTATGGTATCGCTGTCTATATAATATACATAATTAAATTTTTTTTAGTTGGATAGTGCGGTGACTCTAATGCGCGAATAACGGGAAACCACGTAACTCATTCTGTACTCATGGCTGTATACATACACTCGTTTATAATTTTGATAATATGAACGGCCTTTTGAGAATGTAAATGCTGCTGCAACGTGCTATAGTAACTATACATAGTAGATATTTTAACTAATATACCAATGACAACTTTTATATATATTATATATTTTATTACTTAATGAAAATCCGACAACGATGTTAAGAAAAAATTACGATGTTCGAAATCATTATAAAATTTAATTTAACATTAATTTATATACTAACTATTCTTAAGGTTAATTTTGTTATTTATTGTCTTAGATTTTGTTTGATAATTTGAACTGAGAAGTGAAAATAATTATTGAGATTTTCTACAATGGGAAAATCGTGTGTGTGACTATTTTCTGTAGTTTTCTATATAAAATAATTAAATGACTAATAAGACATTGCAAGAAAAAATGTATTGCATTGACAACACCTCGTGATTACGCCAGTGGTTATAATTATTAGCTGAATATTTAGTGCCTAATTACAAAAATCACTATTCACGTTAACATTTGTATAAAAAAATAATTTGATATAACTGATGAAACGTTATAGGCGACCAACAGCAAGCGACTGATCAATATTGATGACTATATAGACATTGAAATAGGTGATAATATACAATATATGACATTGCGTGTTGTAGGTCATAGGTAGATGGTCAACCAATGAAAATTATGATGTGGACCGCGGCAAACGGGTCATGATTATAATATTACAATATATTTATTTACGAATTTCGCATTATAATACCTATATAGGTACTATTCGCAATCAATAATTAACGCGCACGGACACTTGTCGATGTGACTCCACGACGATGAAGCGATCAGTTTAATATGTGATATCACGTGGGGAAGTCTATTATATAATATACTTGAAGAGCGCGCGAGCGCTGACACGATTTCCATAATATATCATCGCGTGTTTGCGTTAATTTAATAGATAGGTACTATTAGGTAGGTATACTCGCCGCCGACCGTGAATATATGTATAATATAATACGGCGTATGATAATAATATATAAATTACAATAATAATTGCGCTCGACGTCGGAAAATAATAACAATATTATGATTGTTGTGCATGTGTGTGTGTTCGAGCGCGCGTGTGTATTCTCTCGATTTTTATCTCGTCGGAGGAGGGGGGGGGTACCTGCTGGAGCGAAAGTATTATATTATAATATGTGTACATACGCCGCGGCAGGTATATACGAATCTTAATTAATAATGATAATATTCTAAATAAATTATCGCGAATGAATATTAACTAGACGACACGCGGGGCAACTCGTGTATATATTATATATTATACAGCAGGGGTTTAAATACACATGCGGCACGCGCTCTAGGCATTTGCTAATTGTTGTCGTATTATAATAATTATTGTATTATATGTGTTCATTATAATATTATATGGTTTATGCTCAAACCGGCCGCCGGCGAACGCGACGAAATAGCGTACAATGATGTATGTGATATATACCGTTTGGCGCCAAAGCCGCCTATGTTATGGCGGTGAAGTCGGATTCTGCGATCGCGTACGTAACGGACCACCGGGTGCAACAAGCGCGTACCCATATGGGTACAGTGTATTCTATGAACGCAACGGTCGCGAAAAATAAGATGACGAAGAAGAATGAGTGGAATGAACAAATAAAAAAAAAACGTTAAAATTTGCATAATATTAATCAGATGCGGACGGGTTGAGAGGGATGAAAAAGAAACGGTTTTTTTTTCCGTTCCACTCCCGACTTTGCCGGTTTTGTTCTGTCGTAACCGCGCGGCCGCAGCCTTTCACCCGCTCTTGCTCTGCAGCATCCACAACAAATATCCGCACAGATCAATAGGAATAATAAAACACGAAGATTATACGAAAATTAACGGCCGAGTCCGGGACGACGACACTGCAACATAACGTCCGTACCCCCTGAGCCCATCTTCGTCGCAGCAATACGATAATATATCGTCATCTCGTTTTTCATCTCATCACGAGGAGCGTCTATCCGGACGGTCCGCCCCGCGTTTCCTCTCCCGCGGCACCACCCCGCACACCAGAGCATTATAATATTATTACATATTATATATATATAATATGCATACCTATATACAAATACGCGCGACTATTATTATTATTTATTATCGTCTCGCTGTTATTATTGTTACCTGGGAAAAAAAATCGTCGGTAAAAGGGTTATACGAAGTGCGCATATGTATAAATACGTATAGGAAGAAAGGCCCCTTTGCATAAAATTTGAATGGTAACTTAGTGTAGTTTTATTATTATTTTTTTTTTTTAAGCGTTAGTTTGCATATGATGTACGGGCGCGAGGGGGCCGCGGCGGATCTACCTGTTATTGCTGCTGCACCCCTCCTCCTCCGTCGGCGCGGCGAGACCATGAGAAAAAAAGGGTTCATTTGAATTTTACTTTCCGGAGGATGAGACCGGAGGGCTTTGGATTTCGTAAAAACGAAGGGGGCGCGATTGTGTGTTATTTAAAATAGGTGTCTTCTCGTCGATGACGGCGGCGGCGGCGGCGGGGTACAACCTACCGATTCTACACCACTGTACATATCACACGCTGAATGATATATCATCTGCATATGCGTACGCGGGACGTACCCTTTTTTGCATACGCGCCCGAGAGATCGCGGGTATAATATTATATATCATATATATTATATTGTTACCGAAGCGATGGCAGAACCCTTTCCATTGATACGGTATTGAATATTACAGATACGGAGAGGAACCTCTTCGTGCGCGCCTATATGCATATTATACATTATAATATTATTGTAATATGCAGATCGATAGGTTCCCACGACCGCGACGCGACGAAGATTTTGCAGGCATCTATACAATTATATTACACTACGTGTATTTATATACATATATATATATAGGTATATCCGCGTGCGCGCGAATATAAGTCGCAACGGATGCGCGTAACTATATACCTGCTTGCATAATAATAATATATGTTATAATAATGCGTGTACTATATTTTTATTATGTGCCGATCGAACGACAACGACGTTTCCGGGCCGATTGGCAAAACCGGTAAAAACGATTAAAACGAATTCGCAAACGGTTTTTTAAATTTTTTTACCGTCTTAAAACCGTCATCCGCTCTTCGTCTTTTTTATCAAACGAAATTCGTTTGTTTTGCGTCCCAAGTCGCCTTTTTCGCGGATTTCGTTTTAACGGGAATCATCAGACGTGTAGTTCTGCGAGATAGACTGCAAAATATTTTTCGGTCTTAAAGTCGATCCTCATCCCTTTATTATGTAGCTCATTACTGTCATAAACTCCTTTTTCTTTCAATATTGTAATTATTATTTAAATTTAATCATTAACCTATCCTAAGATTATGTTATAAGTATACCATAGCGTTATAAACTTCTGTTTTTCATATGTGAATCCCTTTTCCTATTGTAAATAATTTAGCAGATGAGGCTCCTGAAAATCTTAAAATATCAGCATTTAAATTTAAAGGATTATTTTTGAATTACTTAACTTTATCTTACAAAGGATAATAGCTCTTTGATCATTGGTTTAGAATATATGAAGACCGTGGTGACTTTAAGATTTTAGAAAATTAGCATTAAACCATTAGCATTCAAAATTTGTAAAAATGGTCCAAATATAATTAAAACACATTACATATGTTTATAATTATAATTTTGTAAAATACACAAATAAATTTTGTATAATCATTTGAATCACTAAGAAAGTATTTTTTATTAAAATTTTAGTTACATACATCAATTTTTTTTTTTAAATTGTCCACTGAACAACTTTTAGAACAAAAGATATAAAAGGTACAAAAGGTACCTTCCTTTAGCCGCCTCGAGTATTCACAACTAGTAAAAAAAATCTAAAAAATTAAAAAGTAAAAAATTACAATCATAGGTTAGGTACACCCAATCAGTAATCAGGGTCAGGAATACATTTTTTAAATTTCGGGTGTCCGAAATCTATACCTATCATTTACTGTTATACTATTTGTATTACCTATTTCGTGTACCTATACATCGTAATACTCGTAGTCGAAATAATATAATCAGTTTCCGTTTCATTTAGACGCGCGACAACGGCGACGACTCCACGGCTGAGGTCGTGTGGGATCCCTCGCCCTTTACGTTTTACAAAAACAACAACAATGCACCGCAGACGGACGGACGGACGGACAGACAGACCCCCCACCGAGTCCGCACCAGGGAAAAGGCGCGCCGGTGGCTTATCCTCCGCCGCCGTATCTCGCATTCGGATCTCGGGACGTATTTTCATTCGTATACTTCCATAATAGGTGTATAGCGCGTATATTATAAAATATAATAATATTTATATTGTTGTCGGTCGCGACGCATTGTTTTTCGGTAATTTTTTTTTTCGACTTTTTTTACCTAACCGGCCCAGGAGAAATAAAAACAATCGACTCGTACGCACGCCGCGGCCGTTCCGATGTCTTATGCTGTAACATTATAAACTATTATTTTTTTTTTCATCTTTCCCGAACAATACGCGTCCGGCGTTCGAATGTCAACCTGTATAATTATAGGTATCTATATATTTTACAATATTATTATTATTATAATATATATAGTTCAGCCGCTCGAGTTTATCAAAGAGTACGCCTACACGATAGATCTCGGAATATGGTCGGTATCCATGAAACTACTTGCATAACAATACTACACGTCATGCGCATCATAACCAATGATCGATGTATTGGGCGAAGGGTTTTGGCTCACGCTCGGAGGATTAGTGAGCCGGGTAAAACAATTATTATTCTCAACTCAAAAAATAAAACTCAAGTTTTCAAGTATTTTTAGTACCTAATACAAAATTAATACGTTGTTGATGTTGTGATATTATATACTCAATACTGTGTATATTTTAGACGTAAAATTAATCTCATTATAATGTGACATTTACATATTATGTTTAATACTAGAATACTTGATAATTATTATTATTATGATTAAGAGAACACGGATAGTTAACAAATTTATGGTGGAAGAGGGGGGGTATGGTTATGCAAATTTGTTTACAGACGGTAGCAGCATATAATTTACATTAAAAAAAAAAAATGACAAGTATAGGTAACCGCTGTGCTGTAGGGTAAATTTCGAAATTGTATCTCGTCATTAATTATAGGTCACCAATTAACGGATGTATTAAGTTTGAATCAAATATATAATAACCTTGTAATGCGAAAAACAATTCAGACGGGTTTCAAAGAGCATACTAAAAAATGTCTATTTTCGACCCACTTAAGTAACAGATGGATGCAATTTACTATGATAATTATTAATAATGACACATTTTTAAGGAAATAACCACATGATTGTACTACTGGCTCTACTCAGAATCTAAAATCGAAGCCATCACCCTAAAAAAAAAGAACTGGCTTAATATCCATCTATAAGGTTATTGACAAGGAATGGCCAATTTGTGGCTCTCGTTTTATTTATAAAATAAAAATTCACTTGTTATTCTTATGAATTTTGTTTTATTTTTTCAGTACACATTTATGAAAATAACATAAAAATAAATGTATCTGAAAACATTTTGGCTCTCGGTATCGTTGTATTTATTCGTGTGGCCTGCTCACACCCTTACGACTATGATTTCACGTTGACGACAATCATACGTTTGTGTGCATTGCAGCATTTACGGAAACCGACTATAGGTATATATATATACATATTATATATCTGCCAGAGAAGTGATCATAATCGTATGCACATTGCACAGTGTATACGTCGCATCCGCAGCCGCCACCCAATTATTATTGTCGAGCACGCAGCGTCTCGTCGACTAATTAATTATCAAGATTAGCGTCGCCGTTTTGGTCGACTTTTCTCATATTCTCCGATAATTTATTCGGATCTACGCGTATACACGTCGTTGTGTATACCTTTGCCAGCCGCGTAATCCCGCACTCGTTTCGCTCTTTATAACGGATTACGCGTTATTATATAATATTATATTATTATTTATTATCGTACACGCGCTCAGTGTTTTCTAGTGACCTATGCGTTATTGTCGAATAGTATATAATTTATTTCATTATTATAAATAACTATCGATAATATTGTGACGTTCTAGACGCAACAAGTCATAATATGTAATATTATATATTATTGTCGAATTTTGGTATAGAGCTTGTTTAGGAGACGAAAACGACATGATTTTTCCAACGCCGAACTATAGTTACTAGTCCAAACATATTAATATTACTTAATGTACCAAAATGCAAACTACATAATATTGTAATTTGCTATAGTGAACATTGCTACTACTACCATGTTAGTGGTATACGTCGCATGATATTCTATACCCGCAACATAATAATAATGTTATATAATAATACCGTGAGCTGGCTGATGGTATCGCGGTACAATAGCAGCGCAGCCCTCCGCAGCTGCAGCCTCACCGACATCACGTCATCTTCTCCGTCGTCGGAGGGTACTTTCCCAAAGCCGCTTCCGTTTTTATATTATTGCCGCCGTTTTTCGCGCGTCTGAGTGTTTCTATACATAAATGTGTTCGTGTATACGTGTATACGTGTATATATATTTTTGTACGGTCGACGAGCTCACGTCACGTCTGCTGGCGCAGTTTTTACGGGTGCGCCGAGCACGATTTCGGCTTTCCCGCCAGGACTTATATATATATATATATATAAGTATATCTGTGTATGTGAATACGGTCGGAAAGTAGGTATTCTCGTCTCCCCGGCCCTACTACACCCACTCAACCACCCACCGTCCACGCGCTGAAGGTATATTTTTGTATCCTCGTCACGTACCCCGTCAGCCCTCCGGTTCTCGCTGCTCGTACTTTGCACTTTCTCCTTCTTAATCCTATACATGTATCGGAGGAGGGGGTACGGTGTACCCTGTTCTCCTGCCACGTCCGCAATCACGAATCCCTTTTTGCCGTCTCACCCCTCTCCTTTATCTTCTAACCCTCGCTCGCCCACTCCTTATTACTGCGGGCGACGGATCAACCGTGTCTCGATAACCTCGTCGTCGAAATCTTTGCTTTATATATATATATATCATATATTATTTGACGCTGTGTTACGCGCACAGCTTCCACTGCCGCCATCATGCAGGAACACTCTCGTCGTGTGTCAGATGTCGATCCGCGCTAATGGACCCGATTCGGTTGGCGAACACCATCACTGGTGGTGGCGACACGACGGAGACGTGAAAATCGAAGCATCAAACAGGAGTAAAAAAAAAAAAAACCAGACACCGTTATCGGATGAAAACAACGACAACCGTGGTAAAAGAGCGCGACGGGCACGACGAGCTGCGTTAGATAATGAATTGCAGACAACGCGATATCGTTTATAACAGCCAACAGTACCTACACGGCGCATACATAATATATTATAATATAATATTACGGCGAGTCTAATATGAAGTGTATTGTATTGTAGTTAGATATTACATTATAAACGCGACAGTTAGACGCGGTTGTTGTCATCACTCCGAGACGATTTGTACGTATACATTGTTATATTATATTATTGTAATGGTGGGCGTGACTCGCCGCAACACGTACCTCTACGTAGGTACTCAGCTGTAAGTTACACCATCGGTATGGATCATGATTGCTTGTATATATATATAACATAATATAGACTCAATTATAAGTCATATCATATCATGGTCGGATGTACTAATGGTGTATACGTTGTGACGCTGGACCACGAAATGTCGTTTAAATCTCTATTACCTGCTATATGTCCTGTATATGTATTGGTACGTCATAACGACGATATTATTACTCCGAGTGGACGTCGATATTATTATACTATTATTATTTTTCATCGAGATATGCCAATAATTGAATATTTTCCGTTGAAGTTTGATACAACTCCATCTGACATTTTAACGATGAATAATAATGTGCGCACAGATCACTAAAAAATAATGACTGATTTGTCTCACGTAATACTTTACAAAATAACGCAGTTTTTCTTTTATACTATTAAATATCGCAAATTCTAATAATTAGAACAGGTAGTGTCTTTATAACAACAAAACAATCATCTATGTGACTTGAACAGTTTGTTTCTTTTTGTAGTCCGTGCGTGGCGTTTGTATAGCATTCGACGACCAATCGGAAGAATATTTTTCATTTTGAATTATTGATGACTTAAGTAATATTATTATCCGTATAAGAAATCACTACCGTCGCGAAGTCTGTACTTCGTCATTAGGTGTATTATTGCTCACCCGAAACTTTCACATGAAGCGCTCACAATTTTTATATGGTTTACTTGTATATAATATAAACCCATTACATGTGTATGCGTGCATGTATATCTGTACACTTTGTACGACGTCCTACTTAAAATGCAATAAATATAATTTGATTTCGTATATTTTAAACCGTGTTTACACACACACATACACATACACATAATGGGTGTATCATGTATGTATATAATATTTTAATGTACCCACCGAATTTACATAAAACCTTGTAATTGTATTCTGATCCGACTCGACGAGCGTTTAACACA